>SKCR01036788.1:0-281783 GCA_019454045.1 Zanthoxylum bungeanum
CTATCCCCATGTTGGCCAGGTCACGATGTCAGCAATCATCTGAGCCACGTGGACTAATAGACATGCCATCTGTCATCCGTGAGCGAAAGAGCTTCTTGACTACTCGTACCTCTGCATCCTCTTGTTAGAGCGATGTAGATCTTGCAACCTTGCTAACATATTATAAGGATCCAAGTCCAATATTTTGTCTGCGAAAGTGTTGAGTCATCGAAGCAACCATAATGGACTGAGTGTGTGTCACATCATCGCTGTGAGTCTTCCAAAGTTCCAGCTCAAGTGTCTCATTCGGTCCGGGCTTAGGCCCAAGAGGTCTTTGTAAAGTATACAACAGCCTCTCTGAACCTAGGACAATCCTAAGGTTCATTTCCAATCTGTAAAATTTGTGCCCTTGAAGACATTATCTCTCATGATTATGTCGCAGACATTTCCTTTGCCTGTCATATTGATCTACGATAGTATAACTATCTAGTCAACGATAATGGGTACAGTCTAACTGTTACATAGAAAAATAACAATATATTAGTCCAACTAATAAAGTAATATTGACAAAAATATTTGAAAGCGCGTAAAGCTAAGTATCTGAATGAAATGCAAATTCCAATACTAGCCCCTCCCACTATTTTTCGGCGAGCCTCTAACCCTCTGTCGAGTACTCGGAAAACCTAGTTTCCTAGTGGGCTAGGATCCCGTTAAATACATACAACCTTGACTTGGCCAACAAGCTGTATGAAACTTAACTAGGTAGATCTCGAAGATCAATTGGATCTCATCCATTCCTAGATCCGGTAGGTGGACATCCAAGTCCGAAACACATATACTTTATATATGCCAATAGTCAAACATATTTTCCTAACCTTTTTCCTCTGAATCAACTAAGCCTTGGCTTTGGCACAACAAACTTAATGATTCCAGTTAAGCGGGACCCATTTACATGGAAAGTTTCGTAATCAATGTCGAGTGGACAATAAGTGATCTTGACTTTGGCCAACAAATCACAACTGGACAAGACACCGATAGTAACAAAACCTTCATGATTCAAACACATCCGCAATTGACAAAGGCCTTGACTTTGGCCAACAAGCCAATCCTAACTTTGGATCTTGAGTAAGAATCACTCAACGGAAGGAAAAAACGCTAATATGTTTTTGAGGTTTTTCGCGTAAAGGTTCATCCAATTATTATCTTTGATTAGGTCTCATCATTCACCCTTATGCATGCTTCTAAAAACATCATAAGTCGCAAAAGTAAATTAATAACGATATGCTGACAGATATTTAAACAGATTGTTCCTAGAACAAATCGCTCACTTTTCGCTCCGACTAGAACTATTCTAACTCCTACCCTTTTACAAAATACAATAAAGAAACCTCATATTCATTGAGGGGAATAGGTGAGAAGATAAATTACCAGGAGTAAAGAGATTAAAGGCGGACACGCAGGCCCAATTTAATAAATTCTAAACTTATTAACAATTTCCAAAATTTCCCTTGGCCTACTAATATCTACACCCTATATACATTATTCATACATCAATTTATGTACATCACAACATGTTTATTCAATCAATCAATTCAAACGTAATCAAATTAGATTTATATAATCCAATGTCTTAATTTGCAAACAATGATTTGATTTGCGCGAGTCTACTCGTTTAAGAATAAATACTTTTGAGTACGTATTCTTGAATTATTCGAACTACAACTTAATCCAATTTATTTGTATTCAATACTAATTCTAATTTAATTCCAAATAAATATTTACACTTCATAGTTGCCTTAAAGACTTGGATTCAAAATCCAATCTTGATGGGTCTCAAAGGCCCAATAACATCCAATGTCATTTTAATTAAAGTCCAATGGTCTTTTATTGATTCTTAAGGCATGGGCTTTGGCCATAACGGATGAAACCCAAAATGCCAAGGCCCAATAGGAATCACCCTATTGCCATCAAATCAATTTAGGACCATTAGGCCCAATCAAATTCTTTAAAGGGCCAAGTGATGTATTTGGACTTCATGGAATTGGTTTTGGCCCAATTGGATCCAATCCAAAAGTCCAAAACCAAACTTGGTCAAACCAAGCCCATTAGGCCCAAATACACACTTTTAGCCCAGTTCAATTTTAAAGGCATTTTATCATAGTTATAATATTCGAAATATCACAAATTATTTAATTAAAGTGTATTAGCCATCATTAATTAATTAAACTCAATATTTCCAAAATATTAATTAACTTAATTAATCATGCTTAAACTAATAATTCATGCTTAACATAAAATCAAGCCAAAACACATCATTGCATGCTTGAGACATATTGAAGCCTAAGATCATCATTTCATGCTCAACATGCACTTTGATTTTAACATGAACATTTAGACATTGATTCTAATCATATTAAACCAACTATCATCATTTAAACATGCATCCAAACACTTATTTCATGTTTCAAAAAACAAAAAACTGCAGTGCATGGTGTACACCCATTCGGCCTCACTAACCAATTTTTATTTTTTGTTGCTTTTGATTTATTTCAAATCTAATCATGCATAACTCTAAGTTATCATATTGTAAACATACTCAAAGCATCAATTTCAAAAATCATGCTCAAAATATAAAAGCCCCAAATTTTTAGGTTCAAGAACCCTAGAAATTATCATGCTTAAATTAGGCTATGATACCATTGTTAGTGTTCCTAGAATATTATAAGGATCTAATAAGCATGCATAATAATAGATTTGATCATTATAAGGTGTGGAATAGACTTACAATGAGTGATAGAGCTTTAAAAAAAATTTGAGATCCAAGATCTCCAAGATCCAAGATTTAGGATGATTCCAAGCTTTTGAGTAGTTTCCCTATCACCTTTGTTCACTTCCAAAGTGCTATCCTTTGTTGATTTGAAAAAAAAATAGATCGCTTATTCCTGTAAGCATGTTTCTGGAGAATTGGATAGGCATGGCGCTTTGCTAGAAGCCAGCCTTGTCTTGTAAATCGGTACAAATGTAGTACTAGGTACGTACGTATTCGAATAGTCCGATAACCGTATTTACTGCCAACATATACGAGGATCTCATGGGTCGCTTCCCGAAGATTCACCGATGACGTATGCTCATACTTTATTAATCTGGGATTAATTTGATGAGAGAGAAAATTAATCTGTGATTAATTACAGAGATATTTATCTAGGATAAAATATTATTTAAAGAGAGATAACGAGTAATTTGGAATTAATCGATAAATTAATATATTCGATATATTAGACGAAATTGGATTTTGACGCGGAATTAAAATCATTTTAATTCGGGAAAACGAGTTAATTTAGAATTAATCCATTAGCGACGTGAATAGTAATTTTGCTAGGCATAATTGTTTAATTAAATTTGATTTAATTACGACGCAATGGAAAATTCATTAATTCGGAATTAACGAACCCGAGCCCGGGAGTGTTTACGGGTCAACTCGCATTTCAAATCTAGTGGGGCCCACGAGTCGCATCACGTGTCACATTACATTGCACATCATTCAAGTGATAGATGTCTTGTCACTTTGAGTGATTGAAAACTAGTAACTATTCATGAGTGATGTGAGTTGATGTAAGTGGTTGGAAAGCTTTTTGAAAGCTTGAATCACATATATTGTTATTTTATAATTTGGTATATAATTATTATTGATTTTGAAATCAAATACCCAACCAACACACTCATTCATCTCTCTCTCTCATTCTCTTCTACACCTTTCGGCCAAGGGCTATTTTTCTCCCCTTTTTTTTCTCCAAACCGTGAGCAAGGAGAAGAAGCTTAGTGATTTTTGTGGCAAAAATTACGGAGTTCTAGCACACATTAGGAGTCGTATGATGGTGATAGGGAAACCCACATGTGGGCTTGGAATACACATCAAAAGCTTGGAGCTTGAGATCATCCATGGCCGATTCTTGGAGAGCAAAATACCTCACTGCCGTGAACCTTGGAGGAGCTTCAAAGAGCTTAAAAAGTTTTTATTCTTCGCATCGGATGCCGTTCAATATGAGTATGATTCTGCCATATTTCATTGTTGTATTCACTTGTTTCATTGCTTGTAAATAATCCTTGGGACCTTAGAGAAACCCAAAAATGGTATCAGAGCCATTTTGAGCATGAAATGAATTAGGGTTAAAATTGGGTAAAATCGATTTGAGCATGATTTGATGAAATTGTTTGATTGAGTATGCTTAAATGATGTTTAATTTAAGTTGTATTGGATCAATTTCATGAAAAATTGATTGGATCATTTTTCCCCATTTTGATTGGCTTGGCCGAATCTAAAGCATGCCCTAAAGTCTTGGTATTTTTTGATTTTGATCATTGGATTAGTTTAAATCGATTGGGTAATGTTGATTGTGGATTTAATTGGATTGAAACCGAATCGGACACAAAAACCCTCCAATTGCCGTGGACTTGTAAGCATGGAAAATGATTTGATTTTGATTAAAATGTGTTGGACATATTTTGATGATAATGAGCATAATTAATTAGGCTAATTGATATTTTAGAAATGTTATTTTGGGTAATTAATTAGGACTTACACTTTTGTTAATTAAGTTATAAAATTTGGAATTTGGTAATTTAATTAATTGGGCCTAAATTGGAAATTGGGCTTTAAAAGTTGTAATTGGGCTTAATGGGCTTGGTTGGGCCAAGTTTGGTTTAGGTAAATTGGTTGGATCCAATTGGGCCCAAAACCATAACCATAAAGTCCAAATATGGCGATTGGGCCTTTAAAGTTTAATTGTGCCTAATGGGCCGAAATTGATTTCTAGGCTTATGGGGTTATTCCTTGATTGGGCTTTGGTTGCCGAAGCCTGCCTTAAGAAATTAATTGAAGGCCCATTGGACTTTAATTAAACGACATTGGATGTTAATCGGGCTTTGAGACCCGTAACGATTAGATTTAGAATCTAAGTCGTAAAGGTTCGTTAATAAAGTGTAATATTTAATTTGGAATTAAATAGTGAATTAGTATTAAATACATATTAATTGGATTTGATGTTGTAGTTTAATTATAATTCAAAAATTCATACTTTGAGTACTTATTCGCAAAACGAGTTTGACTCGCGCAAAATCAAATCGTTGTTTGAACATTGGATGGTCATTAATATTCAGATTAATTAATTGGATTAGATTGAGATTGATTGATAACATGCTTGAGTGAATACATGATTGCGATGCATGAATAATGTATATCGGATGGATATTAGATGGGTGGGGTAATTTTGGAAATTGTTGTAATAAATTTAGAATTTATTAAATTGGACCTGCGTGTCCAGCCTATTACCTCCTTACTCTTTGTATTTCTCTTCTCACCTATTCCCCTCAATGTAAATGAGGTTTCTTTAGAAGTGTTATGTAACGGGTAGAAGTAATACTTGTGCTAGCGGGAGAGAGGAAATGGATAGATTTGTTCTAGGAACAATGTGTTTAAGTATCCATCCGTATATCATTATTATATTTACTTACGTGCCTTATTATGTGTTTAGAATGCATGTTTAAGGTTGTATGATGATGAGACCTTAACAAAGATAATAAATTGGTTGCCAATTTTCACGTGAAACCCTCAAATTATATTAAGCGTTTTTTCTTCCATTGAGTGATTCTTACTCAAGATCCAAGACTGGCACTGGTTTTTTGGCCAAAGTCAAGACTTTTATCCGTCGCGGATGTGTTTGAATCATGAAGGATTTATTTCATATCGGTGTCTTGTCCAAGTTGTGATTTGTTGGCCAAAGTCAAGATCACTTCTTGTCCATCGACATCGATTACGAGGCTTTCCAAGGTCAATGGGCTCCGCTTAACTGGGATAATTAAGTTTGTTGTGCCAAAGCCAAGGCTTAATTGATTCAGAGGAAAAATGTTAGGGAATATATTGGATATATTGGCATATATAAGATATATGTTTCGGACTTGGATGTCCACCTACTGGATCTAGGAATTGGATGAGATCCAATTGATCTTAGAGATCTACCTAGTTAAGTATCATACAATTTGTTTGCCAAAGTCAAGATTGTGTGTTATTTAACGGGATCCTAGCCCACTAGGAAATAAGGTTTCCCGAGTACTCAACAGAATGTTAGAGGGCTCGTCAAAAAAAGTGGGAAGCAAGTATTAGATTTGCAATTTCGTTTAGATACTTGCCATACACGCACATTTCAATATTTCGTCAAATAAATTAAAGTATTAGTTGGACTAATATTTAATGTTGTTTTAATTAAATAATTGGACTGTATTCAAACTATTTCAATTAATAGTTGATTTTATAATTGGATTATAGTAATCAATATAATTGAATTTAACCAATTAAAAGTATAGTTGATTATATAGTTGGACTATAATAATCATTATATTCAATAGTACCTGAAATCGTTGATTAAATAGTTGGACTATAACAATCAAGATTGAATTGAAAGATTGGTGTTTAAAACATAATCCTAAGGAAAATTTATTTAAACGACTTTAATTTTCAAATTGGAATAAAATTTCAGGAAAGTCCAGGAAACTAAGAAGTTACTTTATTTGAAAAAATAACCTCTCAGGCCTAAGCCCGGAGTTGAGCAAATAGTAGAGCATGATCTTTGGAAGATTCATGTGATGATAACTTTAGTGCTTGATCTTTTATGCTTGCCATAATGACTCCTTAATTTCGTCGTCATAATTAAGGATTAGATTTTAAACCATGATGTTGAAATTGAAGGATTTTCATAGATCTGTACTTAGATATTAGAAGCATTAATTACAATAGTATAACTCTTGGAGAGTTGATTGGCTATGCTCAAGGAGCCAAAGCCAAAGTTTTTAATAAGGCAAGAAGCATAAGACGCATCTTATTTCGACATCCTAGAAGGCCAAGGCTAGGCGCGAAGGCTTCTGAGGTGTAGAAAAGGGCGAAGGTAAAATCATTATGGTCTTCTAGGAAGACAAAGGGCATATCCCAAGATGTCTGCCTAAAATGTGGCAAACAGGGTCACTCAAGCGTGACTGCCGTATGGACAAGGCAGACATGAAGGAAATGAAGGCGGTGCAAGGCTCCTGCTTCAAAGATGTTTTTCATAAACATATTCACTATTGGTATTAAAATTGAATTTTAGATACTAAATGTGGTACATAAATATGCATTGATGTGCAGAATCTGCTATGAGCAGGATACTAACTTCAGATGAGATTAATCTGCGAATCGGAAATGGGACAGAAGTCGCTTGTTTTAACCGTAGATACCTAAGTTTAGGGACTACCCTTTGGGTTTGTACTTAAATTAGGAAACTATATAATGTAACTAGTTTGACTAGAAACATTATCTCTATATCAAGTATAACTCGTTGCGAGTATACCTTTATATTCTAGAACACTAAAGTGTTTTATTTTATAAAGATGATATTGAGATAAACACATTAGAAGTGAATAACAGTATTTAAATTTTGAATATAAATAAATCTCAAACATATAACATGACAAACAAATAGCTCAAACTGATTTGATCAGATAAGACTTATATGTGGCAGTGTTATCTGGGCACATCAAACAAGACTCGTATATCCACACTTTTGAAGAGTGGGTACTAGGACAAATTTGATTCCATTCAAATAATGTCTACGAATCTAATTTATTGGGCAAAGTGCCTAAAATACCTTTTACTTGGTAAAAGTGTAAGTGCCACCGATCTGTTAGCCCTCGTTCATAATGACGTAAGTAAACACCATGTCTAGCTAGGCTAGATATGGAGATGAATGTTTCGTGACCTTTACGGATGTGGCATCACGTTATGGTCATGTGTTTCTTTTGAAACACAAATCGGAAACTTTTAGAGCTTCGACACGAAGTAGATAAACAGATCGGCTAAAGTATTATTTCATCACAGTTAGACCGCGATGAAAATACTTAAGCAATAAGTTTCTAAAACACTTGAAAGAGTACAATATTCTTTCAATGAGGACACCTCCCGGAACACGTCAATTTGACGGTGTGTCCTAACAGAGAAACCGAATTTTGTTAGACATGATAAGGATAATCATGAGTCACTCTGAGCTACCATTTTCCTTCAAAGTGATAAGCATTTAACAGTGCAATACTTATTTTGAATAAGGTTCCATGAAAATCTGTTAGACAGAATTCATATTGGATATGAAAAGGAAAAAAACCGGGTTTCTCATTCCTGATGATTTGGGAATACTAGGCATACGTTTGGATGATACCAAACTAGAACCCAAATCGGATAAGTGCCTAATTGTAGGTTATCCTAGGGAAACCAAAGTATAGTACTTATAAGAGAATAATTTTAATTGTTGCTCGCCATGTGGTTTTCCTAAGGGAATACTGATATGCAGTGGTAAGTGGGAGGATAGTAAAACTCGATGAAAATCGGAGTAATACTATTCAAGGCACCGAGTCCTTAATGGAACACAAACAGTTCATCAAGGATGAAACTGTACCACAATCTTCGAATACACAAGAACCACGTAGATCAGGGAGAGTCAGAAAACAACCTGGGAGGTATGGGTTTCTGATCTCACCTTATAAAGATGTCAATCTTATTGAGGAAGACGAAACGACTACGTATGAGGAAGTGATACAAGGTATCGACTCCCTATTATGGTAAAGTGCCATGATGTCCAAAATAGATTCCATGTATACCAACTATGTTTAGATACTAGTTGTTGTACCGAAAGACATTGTGCCTATTGGTACTATATATGTCTTCAATGAAGACATACATGAATGGCAACATACCAACGTGCAAAGCTAGACTTGTAGCGAAAAGGTATCGTTATCAACATTGTGTCGATTATGACGAAACCTTTTGCTCGCTGCCATGGTTAAATCCATTTGGATAATGCTTGCCGATGCTGCATGTTTCATTCATGAAATATGGCAGCTGAACGTCAAAATCGCTTTCCTTAAAAGGAAACCTTTGGAGGATGTTTACAACATCCTAACGATTTTGTAAACAAGGTTTGCAGGTTATACGATCCATGGAGGGATTGAAGCAAGCATTGGATTCTTGGAACTATCGTTTTGATATAATCATAATAATATATGATTTAATTCAAAACGAAAAGATTCTTGTGTATATAAGGAGGTTAGTGGGAACGCACTGACAGTGAATGTCCTATATAATGATGATATATCATTTCTTGGAAATGATATTCCCATAAAACAATCAATGAAAGCTTGGCTTTCATGAAAAATTCTCCATAGAATTCATGGGAGAAATAACCTTTATTCTAGGAATAAAGATCTACAGGGTTAGATCTAAAAGTTATTGGAACTCTCCGAGTATTCGTACATTGAAAAATGTACATGACCTGGTGTCTCATACGCTTTGAGCATATGGAGTCACAATCAGGCCAATCCAAGTGATAGTCATTGGATTGATGTTAAGAACATTCTTTAGTTTCTTAGACGAACTAAGGATGCTGTCTTAAACTATTGAGAAGGAGAACTTGAAGTGACTGGGTTCACTGCTGCAAGTTTCCAAACCGATAAAATGACTATAAGTCGTAATAACGGTACTATATAGTTTGAATAATGAAACAATGAGCTGGAAATCTTCCAAGCAAGATGTTGTTACCGTATAAACAACAAAAGCGGAACTTTACTGCGACTGTCGCAGTAATAGTAGCAACTTGGATCTAAATAATTCTAATAAGATTAGAAAAAATTCTATTAGAAGCTGAGCTAGGCTACAGCACAGCCTAAAGAATTAACAGTCTCATCGACGATCCAATATATACATTTAGCTGTTTTCATCTAATTCGTCGGATCATACATCGTGGCGATGTGATGATCGCATAAATCGCATCAGATGATAACCTTTTAAATCCGCAGACGAAAGCTATTTTCTCAGAAGAAATTTGAGCCACCCGTACATAGTTTAGGTGTAAGGCACCTGATTGACTGGCTATAGGCCAAGTGGGAGATTGTTGGACAATTATGACCCATAGCGTCAATATTTGTACAGATCATGGTGTTGTTGTACAAATTAACTATGTTACAAAGGAAATTGCTCTTTTATCATTTGTGATTAGATCACCAAGATGAATAAAAGATAGAAGGTCCATATGATTAGTTCCGGATTGAGATGATATGAGGCAGTATTAATCCACGAAGATTTATTCATTAAATATCCATAGTCGTAGTATTATCGAGATTGGACATCGATAATGCGGAATAGACTAGTATTACACTTGTGCGTGTTATGGGATCATAATGATATAGTTCTCATATATTTGGGTATTGGATACTCATGCAAGTGTAATAGGAGGTTATGTTTTACCGATGGTATGGAAAATAGCTTTGCTCTGGATAGACCCCATCGGAATTCCATTGGTAGTATAACTATGTGTCTATGGAAGTCCGAATCAGGGTATGTGTATTTGGTCTTAACTTGAGACTTGCACCGCTAATACTTACAACAATCAATATACTTTGGTCTTGGTCGTCCAGGACTTTAACCGGTTCTATGTACGCCTCTTCTTGGTATATTGAGAATCGTAGTGTATTGGGTGTGATGTCAAGACGGAAGTATCACTTCAATTATAGTGGAGATGATGATCACGTAGGATACGAAACTAGTATTGTTATGTACTGCAGTCATCGGGATAATATGACTAGGTCATAGTTTTCCGATTATAGAGACTAGTTACCAGACATCTGATATGTGCTTCGTACGGGGCAGACACAATTCCAACCTCAGGCCTTACACGTGACCATCCGATACTGGATCGACATACATAATATTATGTATACTATGCCTGATATAGATCGCTTATTCCTGTAAGCATGTTTCTGGAGAATTGGGTAAGCATGGCGCTTTGCTAGAAGCCAACCTTGTCTTGTAAATTAGTACAAATGTAGTACTAGGTACGTACGTATTCGGATAGTTCGATAACCGTATTTATTGCCAACATATTCGGGGATGTCATGGGTCACTTCCTGAAGATTCACCGATGACATATGACTCGCACTTTATTAATCTGAGATTAATTTGATGAGAGAGAAAAATAATCTGGGATTAATTACGGAGATATTTTATCTAGGATAAAATATTATTTAAAGAGAGATAACGATTAATTTGGAATGAATCAATAAATTAATATATTCGATATATTAGATGAAATTGGATTGCGACGCAAAATTAAAATTGGATTTTAATTTGGGCAAATGAGTTAATTTAGAATTAATTCGTTAGCGAAGTGAATAGTAATTTTGCTAGACATAATTGTTTAATTAAATTTGATTTAATTACGATGCAACAGAAAATTGTTAACTCGAAATTAACGAACCCGAGCCCGGGAGTATTTGTGGGTCCACTTGCATTTCAAATCTAGTGGGGCCACAGTCTCATCACGTGTCATATCACATCGCACATCATTCAAGTGATGGATGTCTTGTCACTTTGAGTGATTGACAACCAGACATTATTCATGAGTGATGTGAGTTGAGGTAAGTGGTTGGAAAGCTTTTTGAAAGCTTGAATGACATATATTGTTATTTTACAATTTGGTATATAATTATTATTGATTTTTGAAATCAAATACGCAACCAACACAACTCATTCATCTCTCTCTCATTCTCCTCTACACCTTTCGGCCAAGGGCCATTTTTCTCCTCTTTTGGTTCTCCAAAACCGTGAGCAAAGAGAAGAAGCTTCGTGATTTTTGTTGCAAAATTACGGAGTGCTAGCACACATTAGGAGTCGTATGATGGTGATAGGGAAACCCACTCGTGGGGCTTGGAATACACATCAAAAGCTTGGAGCTTGAGATCATCCATGGCCGATTCTTGGAGGAGAAAAATATCTCACTGCCGTGAGCCTTGGAGGAGCTTCAAAGGGCTTAAAAAGTTTTTGTTCTTCGCATCACAAAGACGTTCAATGTGAGTATGATTCCGCCATATTTCATTGTTGTATTCACTTGTTTCATTTCTTGTAAAGGATCCTTGGGACCTTAGAGAAACCCAACACAGTGTGCTCCCACTAACCTTCTTATTTACACAAGAATCATCTTCATTTTGAATGAAACCATATTCTTTTATGATCTGATTAAAACGTTGGTTCCAAGAACGCGATGCTTGCGTAAATTGATCGATTTAACTTGCAAACCTTGTTTGCATCTTTTGACACGACAAAACCATCAAGTTGTTGCAAATAAACATCCTTCAAAAGGTTTTCGTTAAGGAAAATGATTTTGACGTCCATCTGCAATATTTCATAATCGAAATATGCAGCAATAGCAAGCATTATCCGAATGGATTTAATCATAGTAAGAGGTGAAAAAATTTCATCATAATCGACACCATGTCGTAGACGATATCCTTTTCGCTACAAGCCTTGCTTTGTATATTTGTATATTGCCATTCCATGTCTGCCTTCTTCTTGAACACCCATTTACAACCAATAGGCTTAATGCCTTCTGGTGCATCATCCAGTGTCCAAACTTGGTTGGTAGACATTGAATCCATTTCAGACTTCATGGTTTCTTGCCATAAAGCGGAGTCGATACCTTGTATCACTTTTTCATACGTAGCCGATTCATCTTTCTCAATAAGATTAATGTCTATATGAGGTGAGATCAGAAACCCATACCTTTCAGGTTGTTTTCTAACTCTCTCCACCTAGCGGTTCTTGTGTATTAGAAAATTATGGAATAGTCTCATCCCTGATGGACTGTTGGTGTTTCATGAGGGGGTCGGTTCCAGGAATAGTATCACTCTGACTTTCATCGAGTTCTACTTTCCTCCCACTTATCACTGCATCTATGAATTCCTTTTCGAGGAAAACTACATGAAGAGCAATAAATATTTTGTTCTATTGTGGGGTTGTTAAGTAATATCCTTTGGTTTCACTAGGATAACCTGCAAATAGGCACTTATCCGATTTGGGTTCTAGTTTAGTACCATCCAAACGTTTAACATATGCCCAGCATCCCCAAATCTTCAGGAATAAGAAACCTGATTGTTTTTCTATCCATATTTCATATAAAGTCTATCCAACAGACTTTGACGGAACCTTATTCAAAATAAGTTTTGCACTATTTAATGCGTATCCCCAGAAGGAAATTGGTAGCTCAATGCGACTCATCATTGACCTTACCTTGTCCAATAAAGTTTGATTTCTCCGTTCGGACACACCGGTAAATTGAGGTGTTCCGGAGGAGTCCACTATGAAAGAATGCCATATTATTTTAAATAATCTTGAAACACATTGATTAAGTATTCTCCACCACGGTCTAACCGTAATGTTTTAATACTTTTGTCAGTTTATTTTTATACTTCGTGTTGAAACTCTTTGAATTTCTCAAAATTTTCTGACTTGTGTTTCATAAGATACACATAATCATAACGCAATGCATCATCCGTAAAGGTTACGAAGTATTCATATCCACCTCTAGCCTGGCTAGACATAGGCCCATATACATCACTATGAACGAGGATTAACAGCTAGGCGGCACGTTCACCTTTCCCACTAAAAGGTGTTTTAGGAATTTTATCTAATAAATAAGATTTGGAGACGTCATATGAATTAGGATCAAATCTGTCCAAGTATCCACTCTTCGAAAGTGTGGATATACGAGTCTTGTTAATATGTCCCAAACGGTAATGCCACAGATAAGTTTTATCCATGTTACTCAATTTGAGCCTTTGTTTGTCATGTTATATGTTTGAGATTCATTTATATTCAAAATATAAATACCATTATTAACATCTATTGTACATGTCAAACAATCATCTTTATATACAAAACACCCAGTATTCCAGAATTCAAAGGTATACCTGCATCGGGTTAAACAAGATGCAGAGATGAAGTTCCTAGTCAAACTAGGTATAAAATAACAGCACCTAATGTAATTACATGCCCCGGGGGTAGATTCAAAACATAGGTTCCTACGGCCAAAACAACGACTCTCGTCCCATTTCTGACTCGTAGGTCGATCTCTCCTAAAGTCAGTCTCCTGCTAATCTGTAGATCCTGCACATAAGTACATATGAAAGTACCACATCCAAAATCAAAAATCTAATTTTTAAAACCAGTAGTGGATATGTTTATTTTAATAACAAACATATCTAAAGCCGGAGCCTTGCCCGCCTTTACTTTCTTCATATGCACCTTGTACTCAAGGCAGTCACGCTTCTAGTGACCCCGTTTACCACAGTGTAGGCAGACATCTTGGGATTTGTCCTTAGTCTTCCCAGAAGACTGTGATGATTTGACCTTGCCCTTTTTCTTTTTCTTCTTCACACCCCTAGAAGTGTTGGACCAAGCCTTGGCCTTCTGGTATGTCGAAGTAAGATGCGTCTCGCACTTCTTGCCTTTCAGAAGCTCTAGCGCTGCCTCTTTCAGCATCTTTAGTAACTCTCCAGGAGTCTTTTCTTGGTTTATCATATTATAGTTCATGAGAACCCGAACCCGTAATCGAGGCAGAGACTGTAAGATCAAATTTATAGAAGTCTCGACCTCGAAGGTAATAACCAGTTGACCTAGCTGTTCGATGTCAACAATCATACGCGACACGTAGTGTTCAACAGATGTTCGAAAGAGCTTCTTTTGCAATTCGTACTTCTGAAATCTAAGGTTAGATCTGTAAAGATCCTTCAATTTCAACATCATGTTATAAGGATCCAATCCTTTGTCTTGATGACGAAATTGAGAAGTCATTGTAGTAAGCATGACATATTAAAAAGTAGAGTTATAATCATGATGAGTCTTCCAAAGCTCATGCTCTACTATCTGGTCAACTTCGGGCTCAGGCCCGAGAAGTTTCTCTATTACATAGAGTAACTTCTCAGCCCACAGGACTATCCTGAGGTTCATCTCCCAATCTGGAAAATTGGAGCCGTTAAAGACATTGTCACCCATGATGATGTCCCTAACGCTAATCTTTCTATCCATCTTGATTGCAGTAGTCCAACTATCTAATCAACGATATCGGGTACACTCAAAATACAATGGTTACCATAGTCCAACTATATAACCAACTATAAGTGGAGTAGTGTCTTGTACATTCTAACTGTTCAAAGAAAGTAATAAAATAAATATTAGTCCAACTAATATAAATAATAACGATAAATAATAAAAGATCGTGTATTAGCGAGTAATAAACAAAATTGCAAATTTAATACTCGCCTCCCACTATTTTTTGGCAAGCCTCTAACCCTCTGTTAAGTACTCGAGAAACCTAGTTTCGTAGTGGGCTAGGATCCCGTTAAATAACACATGACTTTGACTTTGGCCAACAAGTTGTATGAAACTTAAATAGGTAAATCACTAAGGTTAATTGGATCTCATCCAATTCTTAGATCTGGTATATAGACCTCCAAGTCCAAAATATATATCCAATATATTTCCTAGCCTTTTCCTCTGAATCAACTAAGCCTTGGCTCTAGCTCAACAAGCTTAATGATTCCAGTTAAGTGCCCATTGATAGTGGGAAAGCTTCATAATCCGCGTCGAATGTACAGAAATGACCTTGACTTTGGCCAACAAGTCACAACTGCCCAAGATATGTGATATATAACAAAGCTTTCATGATTCAAACACATCCGCGTTGGACAATGATCTTGACTTTGGCCAAAAAATCAAATCCAATCTTAGATCTTGAGAGAGAACCACTCAATTGAAGGAAAACACTTAATATAAAAGTGAGATGGTTTTCGTAAATTGGCAACCAATTTATTATCGTTGATTAGGTCTTATCATACACCCTTAAACACGCATTCTAAAAGCATAATAAGGAGCGATAAAATTAGTAATGATATACAGATGGATATATAATACAATTTATTCCTATAATAAATCTCTCTTTCCTATTTCCCGCTAACACTTTACATTCTTCTACCCAATTACATAATACATAGAGAAACCTCATTTACATTGAAGGAAATTAGTGAGAAGGGAAATACAAAGAGAATGGGAGGTGAAAGGCTGGACACCCAGGTCCAATTTAAATAAATACCATATATACAATAATTTCAAAAATTGCCCCCACCCATCTAATATCCATCCTATATATATTATTCATACAAATACATCCAAGTATTCACAAAAAGTATATTGTCAATTAATCTAATCCAACTAATTAATCTTCAATTAATGATCATCCAATATTCATACAATGATTTGATTTGCGCGAGTCCAACTCGTTTAAGAATAAATACTCAAGTAAGTATTTGTGAATTATATCGAACTACTATTTTAAATCCAATTTAAATTGTATCCAATACTAATTCATGTTTAATTCCAAATTAAACAATTACACTTATAATAGTGCCTTTTTAGACTTGGATTCCAAATCCAATTCAATTGGGTCTCAAAGGCCCAATTAGCATCCAATGCCAATTCAATCAAGTCCAATGGGCTTTTAATTAATTCTTTAGGCATGCACTTTGGCCATTATATATCAAACTCAAAAAGCCAAGGCCCAATTAGAAATCACCATATGCCAAAAATCAATTTTGGCCCATTAGGTCCAATTAAATTATATAAGGCCCAAAAGTTATATTTTAAACTTCATGGAAATGGTTTTAGGACCAATTGGATCCAACCCAATTGTCCAAAATCATATTGGCTCAACCAAGCCCATTAGCCCAAATACAACCAAATTAAATTAACATAACATTCCAAATATCACATTAATCCAATTAAGTGTAATTAATAAAATTAATTAATTAATCTAATATTTCTAAAATATTAATTAATCAAATTAATTATGTTTAATATTCCAATTCATGTCCAACACAAATTGAAGTAAAATCAATTCATCCAACATGCTTCACCTCACAGCAATAGCAATAAACAACATTCAACTTTGATTTCAATCTAATGAAATCAACAATCTACATTTATTTCATGCTTATAACACATCCAATTGTTAAATTTCAAAAAATCACCATGAGTATCCTATGGTAAAGTTTCGGCCATGCTTAAGGAATTGGGGAAATTTTGATCGAATTAATTTTTCACAAATCCAACAATGCATAACTCTAAGTCATCATAATCTAAGCACAATCAAGCAATCAATTTAGAAATTTATAAGCTCCAAGCAAAATCCCCAAATTAAAGTGTATAAACCCTAGAATTTCAAATCAAGTTTAGGAAGCTCTGATACCATTTTTAGTATCTCTAAGACATGCTAAGGATCGCTAAATAAGATTAAAGTGTGAATAATCAAGATAAGTTACGAAAAAGACTTACATTGATCTATTGAGAATTTTCTAAAATTATTTTGGATGTAGAAGCTCCAACCCTTGAGTGAGTTTCCCTATCACCTTCAATTGACTCCCAAAGTTCTAGCTTTCAAAAATTTTTGAAACAAAAATTTTTCTTCCAAATGAGAGAGCAATCGTCAATGGAGAAGCAAAATAGAAAATGAATAGTTCATGACTTGGTTGTTGTATTGAGTAATAAATCAAATTTATTTTTGCCAACCACTTCTATCACAAATTGACAAGTGATGTAAGTTATGGGTCCCACCATTTTAAATTCCAAATTTAAGTTAGCTTACACAACACACAAATAATCTCTGGGCCTGGGTTCATTTAATCCGATTAAACTAATTTTTCCGTCGCGACATAATTAAATCCAATTTAATTAGATAATAATACCCAGTAAAATTATTATGATAGTCTTTAACGAATTAATTCCAAATTAATTCATTCGTCCGAATTAAAATCCAATTTTAATTTCGCATTGAAATCCAATTTCAATTAATATATCCAATATATTATTTAATCGATTAATTCTAAATTAATAGGGTTCTCTCTTCTAGATGAATTTAATCCCAGATAAATTCTTACCGTAATTAATCCCAGATTAATTCTGTTCGAGTCAAATGTCATTGGTGAATCTTTAGGAAGCGACTGAAGAGATCCCTTGATATGTTGGCAGTACATATTATCATCAGAATATCCGAACACGTGTGTATCCCGTACTACATTCTCATTGATTTACAAGACATAGTTGGCTTCTAGCAAAGCACCGTACATACTGAATTCTCCAGAAATATTTAACGAGGAATATATAATTTGTATTAGGCGTAGTATACAATTGTAATGCGTACTACGTGTTAGTGTTTCTAGAACATGCCAATGATCTATTAAGTAAGATTATGTGTGAATTTAATCAGTATAAGTTGCGGAATTACTTACAATGATCAGTTTGGATTTTCAAAAATTTGAGTTGAGATCTCTAAGCTCCAAGCTTTGAGTGTTGATTCCAAGCTTTGAGTGAGTTTCCCTATTACCTTAGAAGACTTCTTTTAGTGCTAGCTTGTTTGATCTTGCTACAAAATCAAAGAGAGGAAAAAAAAGAGGCTCATGCCCATTCTAGGGTTTCAAACTTTTAGCGTTTTGTGTGTTGTATGTTTGGATGAGAGAGAGATGAGTTTTAGTAAAAGACTTTTACCCTTTTCACCTAAAATAATGTTGTTGGTGTTGGACAATTATGACCCATAGCATCACTATTTGTACAGATCATGGTGTTGTTGTACAAATTAACTATGTGACAAAGGAAATTGCTCTTTTATCATTTGTAATTGGATTACCAAGATATATAAATGATAAAAGTCCTTATGATTAGTTCCGGATTGAGATGATATGAGACAGTATCAATCCATAAAGGTTTAATCATTAAACATCCATAGTCGTAGTATTATCGAGACTGGACATCGATAATGCGGAATAGACTAGTATTGCACTTGTGCGCGTTGTGGGAGCATAACAGCATAGTTCTCATATATTTAAATATTGGATACTTATGCAAGTGCGATAGGAGGTTGTGTTTTATCGATGGTACGGAAAACAGCTTCGCTCTGGAAAGACCCCGCGAAATCCCATTGGTAGTATGTCTATATGTCTATGGGAGTCCGCTTCAGGGTAGGTGTATTTGGTCTTAACCTGAGACTTGCACACCGCTAATACTTACGACAATCAATATACTTTGGTTTTGGTCGTCCATGGCTTTAACAGGTTCTGTGTACGCCTCTTTTTGGTATAGTGAGAATCGTAGTGTATTGGGTGTGATGTCAAGATGGAAGTATCACTCCAGTCATAGTGGAGATGATGATCACGTGGGATACGGAACTGGTACTATTATATGCTGCAGCTATCGGGATAATATGACAATGTCATATTTATCCGATTATAGAGACTAGTTACCAGAGATCCGATATATGCTTCGTAAGAGACAGACATAATTCCAGCCCTAGGCCTTGCACGTGGACATACGATACTGGATCAATATACACAATACTACGTATACTACGCCTGATATATATTATATATTCCTTTAAGAATTTTTTTGGAGAATTGGGTAGGCACGGTGCTTTGCTAGAAGCCAACCATGTCTTGTAAATCGGTAAAAACGTAGTACTTGGTACGTACGTGTTCGGATAGTCCGACGATCGAATTTACTGCCAACATATTTGGGGATCTCATGGGTCACTTCCCGAAGATTCACCGATGACGTATGACTCACACTTTATTAATCTGGGATTAGTTATTAGAGAGAGAAAATTAATATGGGATTAATTACGGAGATATTTTATCTGAGATAAAATACTATTTAAAGAGAGAGAACGATTAATTTGGAATTAATCGATAAAATAATATATTCGATAATTAAATGAAATTGGATTTCTATGCGGAATTAAAATTAGATTTTAATTCGGGCGAACAAGTTAATTTAGAATTAATTCATTAGCTACGTGAATAGTAATTTTGCTAGAATAATTATTTAATTAAATTTTATTTATTACGTTGCAACAGAAAGTTCGTTAATTCAGAATTAGCGAACCCGAGCCCAGGAGCGTTTGCGGCCTACTCGCATTTCGAATCAAGTAGGGCCCACAAGTCACATCACACATCACATCATTTGTCAATCAAGTGATAGATGTCTTGTCACTTAAGTGATGTGATGGCAAGTCACTTTTGAGTGATGGATTGATGGTTGAGTGTAAATCACTCAAGTGTGTGACTTGAAAGACATTTATCATTATTTTATTAATTGGTATTTGACTTTCAAATTTTTGTGTATCAGATACACAACTCACAACCTCCAACTCACTCTCTCTTCCTTCTTCCTTCTCACCTCACGGCCAAGGCCATTTTCTCTCAAATTTTTAGCAAGCCCGAGAATGAAAGAGAAGCTTAAGGGAATTTTGTGGCAAAACTTCCAAAGTACTAGCACACATTAGAAGTCTTACGAAGGTGATAGGGAAACCCACCCGTGGGCATGCAATGCAAATCCAAGCTTGGAGCTTGGCCAAGAAATTGGAGGTAGAAAACCATGAGCTTCATGGAGGAAAAACTTGGAGATTTTTGTTGTTCCTTGCATCGCAAAAGCCGATCTATGTAAGTATGATTCCGCCATACTTCTTTATTACATTCACACATGTTTCAATGCTTGAATCGATCTTGGGATTATAGTAGAAACCCAACAGTTGGGTCTTGGTTTTACTTAAACGAAAACCAAGTGGTTGGAAAGTGAGTGGTTTTGGCATAAATGCCAACCACTCTCCCAACCACCACATTTGAAGTGGGCCCCACTTTTGAATTCAAAATTCAAACAGTTTCTACGAATATTTACCGTAGCTCGGATCCGTTTAATCCGATTAAATGAATTTTCATCATTAAATAATTAAATCTAATTTAATTAAATAACGACGCTTCGTAAATATATTATGAATGTCGTTTACGAATTAATTCTAAATTAATTCGTTCGCTCGTATTAAAGTCCGACTTTAATTTCGTATTAAAATCTAATTCCAATTAATATATCTGATATATTAATTTTAGCCAATATAAATAAATTACATAGAAAAAATAAAATTTAATAATTAAATTTATTTTACCGATTAATTCCAAATTAATCACGTTCTCTCTCTTCCGAACATATTTAATGCCAGATTAAATAATGCCTCAATTAATCCCAAATTAATTTTCCCTCTCTTAATTAATCCCAGATTAATTCTAATTCGAGTCAACTGTCATCGGTGAATCTTTGGGAAGCGACCCAAGAGACCCCTGGATATGTTGGCAGTACATCCGGTTAACGGACTATCCAATTAAGTGCGTACCTCATACCACGTGCTTACCGATTTACAAGACATAATTGGCTTCTAGCAAAGCACCGTGCCTACCCAATTCTTCAGAAATATTCTTAATGGAATATACAATCTTTGCCAGGTGTCGTATATGTAGTATTGCGTATAGCGATCCAGTATCGGATGTCACATAAAAGGCTTGGGGCTGGAGTAGTGTCTGCCCCGTACGAAGTATATATTGGATCACAAGCAACTAGTCTTTTTAATCGGATAATCATGACATTGTCACATTATCCTGATGGTTACAACACATTAGAGTACCAGTTCTATATCCGTGTGTGATCATCATCTTCATATGACTGAAGTAATACTTTCATCTTGACATCACATCCAATAATCTACGATTCTCAATAAATGCAGAAGAGGCGTACACAGAACCTATTAAAGTCCCGGACGACCAAAACTAAAGCGTATTGATTGTCGCAAATATTAGCGATGCAAGTCTCAGGTTAAGACCAAATATACCTGCCCTGAATCGGATTCCCATAGACATATAGTCATAATACCAATGGGATTCTAAGGGGTCTATCTGGAGTGAAGCTGTTCCCGTACCATCGGTAAACACAACCTCTTATCACACTTGCATAAGTATCCAATACTTAAATATATAAGAACTATATCGTTATGCTCCCACAATGTGCACAAGTGCAATACTAGGCTATTCCGCATTATCGATGTCCAGTCTCGATAATACTATGACTAGGGATATTTAATGATTAAAACTTAATGGATTGATAAAGTATCATATCTTATAATCTGGAACTAATCATAAGGATTTTTATCATTTATATATTCAAGTACTCTAATTACAAAATGATAAAATAGCAATTTCATTTGTCACATAGTTAATTCGTACAAAAACCACAATGTCTTTTATAAATAGTGACGCTATGGGTCATAATTGTCTAACAATCTCCCACCTGGCCTATATCCAGTTACTCAAGTATCTAACACCTGAACTATGTACATGTCACTCAAACTTTTACTGGAAATAGCTTTTGTCAGCGGATCTACAATGTTGTCATATGATGCGACCTTCTCGATCTTCAATCGCCATGATGTATGATCTCACTAATCAGATGGAAACTTCGAAGAACATGCTTGGATCGTTGATGAGACCGCGGTTCCTTAGTCTGCGCTATAGCCCCGTTATTGTCCCAATACAATGGAATAGGCTAAGCTGCTAATGAAACTACTCCTAATCCAATTAAGAATTTACGGATCCAAACTGCCTCTTTTGCTACTTCAGCTGCAGCAATGTACTCCACTTTAGTTGTTGAATCGGCAACAGTCTCTTACTTGGAAGATTTCCAACTTACTGCTCCGTTGTTCAAACAAAATATGTACCCAGATTGCGACTTAGAGTCTTCTTTATCGGTTTGGAAACATGCATCGGTATACCCAGTTACCTTAAGTTCTCCATCTCCATAGATTAAGAAAGCATCTTTAGTTCGTCTAAGATACTTAAGGATGTTCTTAACCGCCATCCAGTGACCATCACTTAGATCGGCCTGATAGCGACTGGACATGCTCAAAACATACAAGACATCAGGTCGCGTACATATCATGGCATAAATGATCGATCCGATTGCCGAAGCGAACGGGATCCGACTCATGTTGTCTCTCTCATCTTGAGTTTTAGGACACATGTCCTTAGATAGAGTGATGTCATATGACACTGGCAATAGTCCCCTCTTGGATCCTTAGATAGAGTGATGTCATATGACACTAGCAATAGTCCCCTCTTGGATTGATCTATGTTGAATCTCTTCAACACTTTGTCAATGTACGTACTCTGGGAGAGTCCAAGCAGCTTTCTAGATCTATCCCGATAGATCTTTATTCCTAGAATAAATGATGCTTCTCCCATATCTTTCATGGAGAATTTTAATGAAAGTCATGCTTTCACCGATTGTAGCATGGGAATATCATTGCCCATAAGCAATACATCATCAACATAAAGGACAATTATTGTCAGTGCGCTCCCACTAACCTTCTTCTATACACAAGGATCATCTCGTTTTGAATTAAATCATATTCTTTGATGATGTCATCAAAACGTTGGTTCCAAGAACGCGATGCTTGCTTCAATCCATAAATGGATCGATTTAACTTACAAACCTTGTTTGCAAGTCTTGGTGTGACAAAATCGTCAAGCTGTTGCATATAAACATCCTCCAAAAGGTTTTCGTTAAGGAAAATAGTTTTGACGTCTATCTGCCATATCTCGTAATCAAAATATACAGCAATAAGAAGTATAATCCGAATGGATTTAATCATGGCAACTGGTGAAAATATTTCGTCGTAATCGACACCATTTCATTACGATACCCTTTCGCAACAAGCCTAGCTTTGTACGTTTGTATGTTGCCATCCATGTCGGTCTTCTTCTTAAAGATCCACTTGCAACCAATAGGCTTTACGCCTTCTGGTGCATCAACCAGTGTCCAAAGTTGGATGGTGTACATGGAATCCATTTTGGACTTCATGGCTTCTTGCCATAAAGCGGAGTCGATATCTTGTATCGCTTCCTCATACGTAGCCGGTTCGTCTTCCTCAATAAGATTGATATCCACATGAGGTGAGATCATAAATCCATACCTCTCAGGTTGGTTTCTGATTCTCTCTGACCTACGTGGTTCTTGTGTATCAAAGATTGTGGTACATTTTCATCCCTGATGAACTGTTTTTATTCCGTTAAGGATTTTATGCCAGGAACAGTATCACTCCGATTTTCATCTAGTTCTATTTTCCTCCCACTAACCACTGCATTAAGGAATTCCCTCTCAAGGAAAACTGCATGTAGAGTAGCAAATACTTTGTTCTCTTGTGGGTTGTAAAAGTAATATCCTTTGGTTTCCCTAGGGTAACCTACAAAAAGGTATTTATTCGATTTTTGGTACCTTCCAAACGTTTAACGTATGCCCAGCATCCCCAAATCTTCAGGAAAGAGAAACTAGTTTCTTTCCTGTCCATATCTCATGCGGAGTCTGTTGAACAGACTTTGACGAAACCTTATTCAAAATAAGTATTGCACTGTTCAATGCATATCCCCATAAGGAATTAGGTAGCTCTGTGCGACTCATCATAAACCTTACTATATCTAATAAAGTTCAGTTTCTCCGTTCGGATACACCATTTAACTGAGGTGTTCCAGGAGGATTCCACTGTGAAAGAATACCATACTCTTTCAAGTAATCAAGAAACTCATTGCTCAAGTATTCTCCACCACGGTCCGACCGTAATATCTCAATACTTTTTTCGGTCTGTTTTTCCACTTCGTGTTGAAACTCTTTGAATTTCTCAAAGGTTTCCGACTTGTGTCTCATATAATACACATAACCATAACGCGATGCATCATCCGTAAAGGTTACTAAGTATTCATATCCATATTTAGCCTGGCTAGATATAGGCCCACATACGTCACTATGAAGGAGGGCTAACAGTTCAGTGGTACGTACATATTTACCACTAAAAGGTGATTTAGGCATTTTGACTAATAAGCAATATTCGCAGACATCATATGAATTTGGATCAAATCCGTCCAAGTACCCACTCTTCGAAAGTGTGGATATGCGAGTCTTGTTAATATGTTCTAGACGACAGTGTCATATATAAGTTTCATCTTTGTTACTTAGTTTAAGCCTTTTGTTTGTTATATTATATGTTTGAGATTTATTTATATTCAAAATATAAAGACCATTATTAGCATCAATAGATAATATCTCAAAATCATCTTTGTAAACAAAACACCCAGTGTTTCGGAATACAAAAGTGTACTCATATTGGGTCAAACAAGATACAGAGATAATATTCCTAGTCAAACTAAGTACATAATAACAGTATGAAAGTCTAAGTACATGCCCGATGGCAGTTCCAAAACAAAAGTGCCAACGGCCAAAACGGTAACTCGTGTCTCATTTCCAATGCATAGATCAATCTCCTCTGAGGCCAGTCTCCTGCTAATCTACAGATCCTGCACATCAGTGCATATATGAGTACCACATCCAGAATCAAAAATCCAATTCTTAAAACTAGAAGTAGACATGTTTATCTCAATAGCAAACATACCTGAGGCCGGTGTCTTGCCTGCTTTCTTATCCTTCATCTGCGCCTTGTACTGATGGCAGTCACGCTTCCAGTGACCCCGTTTGCCACACTGCAGGCAGACATCTTGGGATTTGTCCCTTGCCTTCCCAGAAGTCTTTGACGATTTGGGCTTTCCATTCTTATTCTTCTTCTTTATACCTCCAGTCGCCTTGGGCCAAGTCATTGGAGACTGAGATGTTGAAGCGAGGTACGCCTCGTGCTTCTTGCCCTTAAGTGCTCTTTTTCTACTTCGCGCAGTATGGATATTAACTCTTCAAGATTATAGTCTTGGTTCATCAGATTGTAGTTCATGATGAACCCACTCTAAGTGTCGGGCAGAGACTGTAAGATCAAATCTATGGAAGTCTCAGCCTCAAAGACAATGCTCGTCTATCCCAACTGTTCGATGTCAGCAATCATCTACGACTCATGGTGCTAGACAAATGTACCCTCTGACATACGAGCGCAAAAGAGCTTCTTCTGTAACTCATATCTCTGCGGTCTAAGATTAGATTGATGAAGATCATGCAACTTCACCATCATTTCATAGGGATCCAACCTTTGTTCTGAAGACAGAATTATGGAGTCATAGTAGCAAGCATTACAGTTTGAGTAGTCGAGTTGTCATCGCTATGAGTCTTCCAAAGCTCTAGGTCAAGCAGCTGCTCAGGTCCGGGCTTAGGCCCAAGAGGTCTCTCTATAGTGTAGAGCAACTTCTCGAATCCCAGGATAATCCTGAGATTCATATCCCAGTCTTGAAAGTTCACGCCATGAAAGACATTGTCGCCCATGATAATATCTCTAATGTTCAACTTTTCTGTCATCTTAATTGCAATAGTCAAACTATTCAATTAACGATGTATGGGTACAGTCTAACTGTTACAAAAATAAATAGAATATTAGTCCAACTAATAAATACATAAAATGACGAAATAATTTGAAAGCGCTTTATGCCAAGTATTTAAACGAAATTGCAAATTCAATACTGGCCTCCCACTATTTTTCGGCGAGCCTCTAATCCTCTTGTGAGTACTCGGGAAACCTAGTTTCCTAATGGGCTAGGATCCCGTTAAATAACACATAACCTTGACTTTGGCCAACAAGCTGTATGATATTTAACTATATAGATCTATAAGATCAATTGGATCTCATCCAATCCTAGATCCGGTAGGTGGACCTCCAAGTCCGAGACATATATACAATATATGTGCTAATTCATCCAATATATTTTCTTAACATTTTCCTCTGAATCAACTAAACCTTGGATTTGGCTCAACAAGCTTAATGATTCAATTAAGCTAAGTGGGACCCATTGACTTGGAAACTTCGTAATCCATGTCGATGAACAAGAAGTGATCTTGACATTGGCCAAAAAATCACAACTTGCCCAAGACATTCGATATAGAACAAAACCTTCATGATTCAAACACATCCTCGATGGACAAAGGTCTTGACTTTGGCCAACAAACCAATGCCAATCTTGGATCTTGAGAATGAATCATTCAATGGAAGGAAAACGCTTAATATTATTGAGGATTTTTCACGTAATTGGCAACCAATTAATTATCTTTGATTAGGTCTTATCATATACCCTTAAGTATGTATTCTAAAAGCATAATAAGGCGCGATAAATAAATTAATAATGATATGCGGATGGATATCTCATAAATTATTCCTAGAACAAATCACTCTTTTTTCTCTCCCCGGCTAGCACTATTCTAACTTCTACCCAATTACATAATACATCAAAAAACTCATTAACATTGAGGGGAATTGGTGAGAAGAAATTACAAAGAATAAGGAGATAATAGGCTGGACACGCAGGTCCAATTAATAAATTCTAAAATTATTACAATATTCATCTGATATATATTATTCATACAACTCATTCATGTATTCACACATAACATGTTACTCAATCAATCTAATCCAATTGATTAATCTTTAAATTAATGTTCGTCTAATGTTCAAACAACGATTTGATTTGCACGAGTCCAACTTGTTTAAGAATAAATAATTTAAGTACGTATTCTTGAATTATATCGAACCACAACTTTAAATCTAATTTATTTGTATTCAATACTAATTCCAATTTAATTCTGAATTAAACATTTACATTTATTTATATGCCTTAAAGATTTGGATTCCAAATCCATCTTGATGGGTCTCAAAGGCCCAATAACATCCAATGCCATTTTAATTAATGTCAAATGGGCTTTTAATTGATTTTTAAGGCTTGGGCTTTGGCTGTTAGTGTTCTTAGAACATGCCAAGGATCTAATAAGCAATAAAAGGAGTTCATAAATTCATTATAAGTTGCGGAATTACTTACATTGAATGGAGTTGAGCTTTTAAAATTTTGAGAAGAAGATCTCCAAGATCCTTCCTTTGTTGATTCCAAGCTTTGAGTTGGTTTCCCTATCACCTTAGTTGATTTCTTGAAGTGCTAGCTTTGTTGATTTTGCCACAAAATCAAAGTGAGGAAGAGAAGAGGTTCACGCCCATGGTGTGTTCTCTAGGGTTTGTGTTTTTCCAAATTGTGTATTCACACACAAAATTAGAGAAGGCTTTTTGGTTTTGTTAAAGGGTTTTACTCTTTTACCCAAAACCATGTAGTTGGAGTCTTGGTTTCACCTAAACCAAGTGGTTGGAAAGTAAGTGGTTTTGGCATAAATGCCAACCACTTTCCAACCACCACTTCACATGTGTGACATGTGTGAAGTGGGCCCCACCATTTTGAATTCAAAATTCAAAATGTCTTTACGAACATTTACCGCAGCTCGAATCTATTTAATCCGATTAAATGAACTTTCGTCGCTAAATAATTAAATCTAATTTAATTAAATAACGATGCCTCGCAAATATATTACGAACGTCGTTTACGAATTAATTCTAAATTAATTCGTTCGTTCGTATTAAAGTCCAACTTTAATTTCGTAATGAAATCCAATTCATATTAATATATTCGATATATTAATTTCAGCCCATACGATTAAATTAAATTGAAAAATCAAATTTAACTATTAAATTTATTTTACCGATTAATTCTAAATTAATCGTGTTCTCTCTCTTCCGAACACATTTAATCCCAGATTAAATAATACCTCAATTAATCCCAGATTAATTTTCTCCATCTTAATTAATCCCAGATTAATTCTAATTTAAATCAACTGTCACCGGTGAATCTTTGGGAATCTACCCAAGAGATCTCTGGATATGTTTACAGTAAATACGGTCATCAGATTTTCCGAATATGTGCGTACCTCGTACCACGTGCTTAACGATTTACAAGATATGGTTGGCTTTTAGCAAAACACCGTGCCCACCCAATTCTCCAGAAATATTCTTACTTGAATATATAATCTATGTCAGGCGTAGTATATGTAGTATTACGTATAGTGCTCCAGTATCAGGTGTCACGTGCTAGGCCTGGGGCAAGAATTGTGTCTGCCCCGTACGAAGCACATGTCAGATATCTGGTAACTAGTCTCTATAATCGGACAAACATGACCTAGTCATATTATCCCGATGACTGTAGTACGTAAGAGTACTAGTTCCATATCCTACGTGACATCATCTCCACTATGAATAGAGTGATACTTCCGTCTTGACATCAAACCCAATACACTACGATTCTCAATATACCCAGCAGAGGCGTACACAGAACCGGTTAAAGCCCTGGATGACCAAAACCAAAGCATAAGTATTTACGATGCAAGTCTCAGGTTAAGACCAAATACACCTACCCTGATTTCGGGCTTCCATAGACATGTAGTCATACTACCAATGGAATTCCGAGGGGTCCATCCAGAGAGAAATTGTTTCAACCTCCTATTACACTTGCATGAGTATCCAATACCCAAATATATGAAAACTATGCTGTCACGCTTCCATAACACGCACAAGTGTAATACTAGTCTATTCCACATTATCGATGTCCAGTCTCGATAATACTACGACTATGAATATTTAATGATTAATCCTTTGAGGACTGATACGGTCTCATATCATCTCATTCTAGGAACTAATCATAAGTACCTCATATCATTTATATATCTAGGTGATCTAATCACAAATGATAAGAGTGCAAACTCCTTATCACATAGTCAATTTATACAACAACACTATGATTTGTACAAATAGTGACGCTATGGGTCATAATTGTCCAACAATCTCCCATTTGGCCTATAGCCAGTCACTTGAGTGTCTTACACCCGAATTATGTACGGTTCGCTCAACTGCTGAGGAAAGGCTTTCGTCAGCAGATTTGCATGATTATCATCTGATGTGATTTATACGATCATCACATCGCCACGATGTATGATCCGAACAAATCAGATGAATAGTCGAAGCATATATCTGGATCGTTGATGAGACCATTAATTCTTTAGCATGTGCTGATGCCTAGCTCAGCTGCTAACAGAACTATATCTAATCTAATTAGATTTATTATCGACCCAAATGGCTTCTATTGCTGCCTCAGCCGCAGCAATAACCCGCATTTGTTGTTTATTCGGTAACATTATCTTACTTGGAAGATTTCTAGCTTACTGTTCTGTTATTCAAACTGTATAGTACCATTTTTTTATCGGTTAGGAAACTTACAGCAATGATCCCAGTCACTTCAAGTTCTCATTCTCCATAATTTAAGACATCATCCTTAGTTCTTTAAGACACTAACAGATGTTCTTAATATCAATCCAGTGACTATCACTTGGATTGACCTGTTTGTGAATCCATATGCTCAAGGCGTATGAGACACGAGGTCACGTACATTTTTCAATGTACGAGTTCTCAGAGAGTGTCAACAACTTTAAATCTATCCCAGTAGATCTTTATTCCTAGAATGAAGGTTGTTTCTCCCAAGAATTCTACGGAGAATTTTTCATGAAAGCCAAGCTTTCACCGATTATATTATGGGAATATCATTTCCAAGAAATGACATATCATCATTATTTAGGACAGTCACTGTTAGTGCGCTCCCACTAACCCTCTTATATACACAAGAATTATTTTCATTTTGAATTAAATCATAAACTATTATGATTATATCAAAACGATTGTTCCAATAACCTAATGCTTGCTTCAATCCCTCTATGGATCGAATAACCCGCAAATCTTGTTTGCTAGTTTTTGTACGATAAAACCGTCAGGATGTATAACATCCTCCAAAAGGTTTCCTTTTCAGGAAATCGATTTTCCCGTTCAGCTGCCATATTTCATAAATGAAACATGCAGCATCAGCAAGCATTATCCAAATGGATTTAACGTGGCAACAGGTAAAAGATTTCGTTGTAATCAACACAATGTTGATAATGATACCTTTCCGCTACAAGCCTAGCTTAGTACGTTGGTATGCTGCCATCCACGTATGTCTTCCTTCAAGACTTATATAGTACCAATAGGCACAATACCTTACGGTACAACAACTAGTGTCTAAACATAGTTGATATACATGGAATCCATTTCGGACTCATGTCACTTTTCCATAATAGGGAGTCGATACCTTGTATCACTTCCTCATATGTAGTAAGTTCGTTATCCTCAATAAGATTGACATCTTTATGAGGTGAGATCAGAAACCCATACCCAGGTTGTTTTCTGACTCTCTCCGACTTACACGGTTCTTGTGTATTCGAAGATTACAGGTACAGTTTGATCCTTGATGAACTTGTTATGTTCTATTAAGGATTTGGTGCCTTTAACAGTATAACTCTTATTTTCATCGAGTTTTACTATCCTCACATTTTCCACTGCATATCAGTATTCCTCTTAGGAAAATCGCATGGTGAGCAACAATTACATTGTTCTCAAGTGAGTTGTATAGTACTATACTTTGGTTTCCCTAGGATAACCAATTACATTAGGTACTTATCCAATTTGGGTTCTAGTTTAGTATCATCCAAACGTATGCCTAACATTCCCAAATCTTTAGGAGTGAGAAAATCCGATTTCTTTCCTGTTAATATTTAATATGATTTCTGTCCAACAGATTTTCATGGAACCTTATTCAAAATAAGTATTACACTGTTAATGCTTATCCTTTGAAGGAAAATGGTAGCTCAGAGCGACTCATGATTAACCTTATCATGTCCAACAAAATTTGGTTTCTCCGTTCGGACACACCGTCAAACTGACGTGTTCCGGGAGGATTCCTCATTGAAAGAATACTATAATCTTTCAATTATTCGAGAAACTTATTGCTTAAGTAATTTCCATCTCGGTCTTACCGTGACGGTTTTAATATTTTAGCCGATCTGTTTGTCTATTTAGTGTCGAAACTCTAAAAGTTCGGATTTGTGCTTCATAAGAGACACATAACCATAACGTAATGCCACATCCGTAAAGGCCACGAAATACTCATTTCCACCTCTAGCCTAGCTATATATGGGCCCACTTACGTCACTATGAACGAGGGCTAACAGATCGATGGCACTTACACTTTGACCAAGTAAAAGGTATTTTAGGTACTTTACCTAATAAACTAGATTCGTAGACATCATTTGTATGGAATCAAATCCGTCCTAGTATCCACTTTTCAAAAGTGTGGATATACGAGTCTTGTTTAATGTGTCCCAGACAACACTGCCACAAATAAGTCTTATCTGATCAAATCAGTTTGAGCTATTTGTTCGTCATTTTATATGTTTGAGATTTATTTATATTCAAAAAAATAAATTCTGTTATTCACATCTAATGTGCTTATCTCAATATCATCTTTATATAATAAAACACTTTAGTGTTCTAGAATATAAAGGTATACTCGCAACGAGTTATACTCGATATAGAGATAATGTTTTTAGTCAAACTAGTTACATTATAACTGTTTCCTAATTTAAGTACACACCTGAAGGGTAGTTCCTAAACTTGGGTATCTACGGTAAAATAGCGACTTTCGTCCCATTTCCGATTCGCAGATTAATCTCAATTGAAGTTAGTATCCTGCTAATAGCAGATTCTGCATATCAATGATATTTATGTATCACATTTAGTATTTAAAATCCAATTTTAATACTAGTAGTGAACATATTCATGACAAACATATTTGAAGTCAGAGCCTTGCTCGTCTTCAATTCCTTCATCTCTACTTTGTCCATACGGCAGTCATGCTTCAGTGATCCCATTTGCCACAGTTTAAGCAGACATCTTGGGATATGTCTTTTGTCTTCCTAGAAAAAATTAATGATTTTGCCTTTGCCATGTTCTATATCCCAGAAGCCTTTGGCCAAGCCTTGGGTTTCTAGAATATCGAAGTAAGGTGCGCCTTGAGCTACTTGCCTTATTGCAAACTTTGGCTTTATCTCATTCAGAATAGCCATTAACTCTCCATGATTTATTAATTTCAATTTAATACTTCTAAGATATAAGAATAGATCTATGAAGATCCTTCAATTTCTTCATCATACTTAAGGATCTAATCCTTAGTTCTGATTAGGAAATTATGGAGTACTTTTGACAAGTATAATGGATTAAGCACTAAAGTTATCACACATGAATCTTCCAAAGATCATAATCTACTATTTGCTTAACTCTGGGCTTAGGCCTAATATGTTATTTTATCAAATAAAGTAACTTATTTGTTTCCAGGACCATCCTGAAATTTTATTCCCAATTTGAAAATTAAAGTCGTTTAAACACATTTTCATTAGGATTATGTTTTAAACACTGATCTTTCAATTTAATCTTGATTCTAATAGTCCAACTATTTAATCAACGATTTCAGGTACAATCTAATGTAATGATTACTATAGTCTAACTATATAAATAATTACAATTTTATTGGTTAAAATCAAATATATTAATTACTATAATCCAATTATATAATCAACTATAAATGATTGGTAAAATTCAAATATATTGATTACTATAATCCAATTATATAATCAACTATAAATGAAGGGTAAAATTCAAATATGTTGATTACTATAATCAAATTATATAATCAACTATAAATGAATTAGTTTGAATACAGTCGAACTGTTTAATTAAAACAACAATTAAATATTAGTCCAACTAATACATTAATTTATTTGACGAAATATTTAAATGAGCGAGTATTGACAAGTATCTAAACGAAATTGCAAATTTAATACTTGCCTCCCACTATTTTTCGGCGAGCCTCTAACCTTCTGTGGAGTACTCGGGAAACCTAGTTCCTACTAAGCTAGGATCCCGTTAAATAACACACAACCTTGACTTTAGCCAACAAGCTGTATGATATTTAACTAGGTAGATCTCTAAGATCAATTGGATCTCATCCAATTCCTAGATCCAGTAGGTGGACATCCAAGTCCGAAACATATATCTAATATATGCCAATATATCCGATATATTTCCTAACATTTTTCCTCTAAATCAATTAAGCCTTGGCTTTGGCACAACAAGCTTAATGATTCTAGTTAAGCAAGACCCATTGACATGGAAAATGTCGATGGACAAGAAATGATCTTGACTTTGGCCAACAAATCACAACTTGGACAAGACACCGATATGGAATAAAACTCTCATGATTCAAACACATCTGTAATTGACAAAGGTCTTGACTTTGGCCAACAAACCAATGCCAACTTTGGATCTTGAGTAAGAATCACTCAACGGAAGGAAAAACGCTTAATATTGTTTGAGGATTTTTCGCGTTCAAATTGGCAACCAATTTATTATCTTTAATTAGGTCTCATCATACACCCTTAAGCATGCATTCTAAAAGCAAAATAAGGCGTGATAAATTAATAATGATATGCGGATGGATTTCTCATAAATTGTTCCTAGAACAAATCACTCCATTTCCTCTTCCAGCTAGAACTATCTAACTTCTACCCAATTACATAATACAATAAAGAAACCTCATTTACATTGAGGGGAATTGGTGAGAAGAGAATTACAAAGAGTAAATAGATAAAAGGGGACACGCAGGTCCAATTTAATAAATTCTAAATTTATTACAATTTCAAAATTGCCCTCACCCTTCTAATATCCATCCGATATGCATTATTCATACAACACATTCATGTATTCATGCAAATCATGTTATTCAATCAATCTAATCCAATTAATTAATCTTTGAATTAATGATCATCCAATGTTCAAACAACGATTTGATTTGCGCGAGCCAAACTCGTTTAAAGAAATACTCAAAGTAAGTATTCTTGAATTATATTGAACTAAAACTTTAAATCCAATTTATTTGTATTCAATACTAATTCCAAATTTATTTCCAAATTAAATATTTACACTTACTTATAAGACTTAAAGACTTGGATTCCAAATCCAATCTTAATGGGTCTCAAGCCCAAAACATCCAATGTCATTTGAATTAAAGTCCAGGGCTTTTAATTAATTCTTAAGGCATGGGCTTTGGCCATAATGGATCAAAACCAAAATGCCAAGGCCCAATAGGAATCACCCTATTGCCAACAAATCAATTTAAGCCCATTAGGCCAATTAAATTCTTTAAAGGGCCAAATGATGTATTTGGACTTTATGGAATTGGTTTTGGGCCCAATTGGATCCAATCCAAAAGTCCAAAACCGCCCAAAACCAAACTTGGTCAAACCAAGCCCATTAAGCCCAAATACACACTTTTAGCCCAATTAAATTCTTTAAAGGCTTATTAACATAATTATAATATTCCAAATATCACAATTATTTTAATTAAAATGTATTAGCCATGATTAATTAATTAAACTCAATATTTCCAAAATAAAAATTAACTTAATTAATCATGCTTAATCCATCAATTTATGCTCAACACAAATTGAAGCCAAAACACATCATTTCATGCTCAACACAAATTGAACCTAAAATACATCATTTCATGCTCAACATGCTCTTGATTAACATAAACATTATTGACTTTGATTCAAATCTAATCAAACCAAAAATCACACATTTTATCATGCATTTAAACACATCCAATGGTGTAAAAATTGAAAAATCAAAGTGCAGTCCACTGGTGAAGATTCGGCCACACTAAGGAATTTTAAAAAAATTGATCCAATCAATTTTTCTCAAATCTAATCATGCAAAACTCTAAGTTAACATAATCTAAACATGCTCAAAGCATCAATTTGAAGAAATCATATTCAAAATACAAAAGCCCCAAATTTTAGTCTCATGAACTCTAAAATTTTCATGCTTAAAATTGGCTCTCATACCATTGTTAGTGTTCCTAGAACATGCCAAGGATCTAATAACCAAGAAAATGAGTTCATAAATTCATTATAAGTTGCGGAATTACTTACATTGAATGGATTTGAGCTTTTAAAATTTTGAGAAGAAGATCTCCAAGATCCTTCCTTTGTTGATTCCAAGCTTTGAGTTGGTTTCCCTATCACCTTAGTTGATTTCTTGAAGTGCTAGCTTTGTTGATTTTGCCACAAAATCAAAGTGAGGAAGAGAGAGGTTCACGCCCATGGTGTGTTCTCTAGGTTTTGTGTTTTTCCAAATTATGTATTCACACACAAAATGAGAGAAGGCTTTTTGGTTTTGTTAAAGGGTTTTACCCTTTTACCCAAAACCATGTAGTTGGAGTCTTGGTTTCACCTAAACTAAGTGGTTGGAAAGTAAGTGATTTTGGCATAAATGCCAACCACTTTCCAACCACCACTTCACATGTGTGACATGTGTGAAGTGAGCCCCACCATTTTGAATTCAAAATTCAAAATGTCTCTACGAACATTTACGCGGCTCGAATCCGTTTAATTCGATTAAATGAACTTTCATTGCTAAATAATTAAATCTAATTTAATTAAATAACGATGCCTCGTAAATATATTACGAACGTCGTTTACGAATTAATTCTAAATTAATTCGTTCGTTAGTATTAAAGTCCAACTTTCATTTCGTAATGAAATCCAATTCATATTAATATATCTGATATATTAATTTTAGCCAATACGAATAAATTAAATAGAAAAATCAAATTTAATTATTAATTTATTTTACCGATTAATTCCAAATTAATCGCGTTCTCTATCTTCCGAACACATTTAATCCCAGATTAAATAATACCTCAATTAATCCCAGATTAATTTTCTCCATCTTAATTAATCCCAGATTAATTATAATTTAAATCAACTGTCATCGGTGAATCTTTGGGAAGCGACCCATGAGAACCCTGGATATGTTGGTAGTAAATACGGTCATCGGATTATCCGAATACGTGCGTACCTCGTACCACGTGCTTACCGATTTACAAGTCATGGTTGGCTTCTAGCAAAGCACCGTGCCTATCCAATTATCCAGAAATATTCTTATTGGAATATATAATCTATGTCAGGCGTAATAGACGTAGTATTACGTATAGTGATCTAGTATCAGGTGTCACGTGCTAGGCCTGGGGCTGGAATTGTGTCTGCCCCGTACGAAGCACATGTCGGATATCTGGTAACTAGTCTCTATAATTGGACAAACATGACCTAGTCATATTATCCCGATGACTGCAGTACGTAAGAGTACTAGTTCCATATCCTACGTGACATCATCTCCACTATGACTAGAGTGATACTTCTGTCTTGACATCAAACCCAATACACTACGATTCTCAATATACCCAGTAGAGGCGTACATATAACCGGTTAAAGCCCTGGACGACCAAAACCAAAGCATAAGTATTTTCGATGCAAGTCTCAGGTTAAGACCAAATACACCTACCCCCTACCCTGTTTCGGACTTCCATAGACACGTAGTCATACTACCAATGGAATTCCGAGGGGTCTGTCCAGAGCGAAAGCTGTTTCCGTACCATCGATAAACACAACCTCCTATTACACTTGCATGAGTATCCAATACCCAAATATATGAAAACTATACTGTCACGCTACCATAACACGCACAAGTGTAATACTAGTCTATTCCACATTATCGATGTCCAGTCTCGATAATACTACGACTAGGGATATTTAATGATTAATCCTTCGAGGACTGATACTGTCTCATATCATCTCAATCCAAGAACTAATCATAAGGACCTTCTATCATTTATACATCTAGGTGATCTAATCATAAATGATAAGAGTGCAATCTCCTTGTTATATAATCAATTTGTACAACAACACCATGATCTGTACAAATAGTGACTCTATGGGTCATAATTGTCCAACATTGGCCATAATGGATCAAACCCAAAATGCCAAGGCCCAATAGGAATCACCCTATTTCCAAGAAATCAATTTAGGCCCATTAGGCCCAATTAAATTCTTTAAAGACCCAAGTGATGTATTTGGACTTTATGGAATTGGTTTTGGGCCCAATTGGATCCAATCCAAAAGTCTAAAACCAAACGTGGTCTAACCAAGCCCATTAAGCCCAAATACACACTTTTAGCCAAATTAAAATTTAAAGGCTAATTATTATAATTTTAATATTCCAAATATCATAATTATTATAATGAAAGTGTATTAGCCATGATTATTTAATCAAACTTAATATTTCCAAAACAACAATTAACTAATTAATCATTCTTAATCAATCAATTTATGCTCAACACAAATTGAAGCAAAACATATCATTCCATGCTCAACATGCTCTTTGAATTTAACATAATCATTATTGAGTTTGATTCTAATCTACTCAAACCAACAATCAATATTTATATCATGCATTTAAACACATCCAATGTTGTTAAAAAAAAAAATCAAAGTGCAGTCCAATGTTGCAAGGGTTCGGCCAAGCTTAGAATTTTTGGATTTTTGATCCAATCAATTTATCTCAAATCTAATCATGCACAACTCTAAGTTAACATAATCTAAGCATGCGCAAACAATCAATTTGAAGAAATCATGCTCAAAACACAAAAACCCGAAATTAAAGTCTCATGAACCCTAAAAAATCCATGCTTAAAATTGGCTCATGAAACCATTGTTAATATTCCTAGAACATGCCAAGGATATATTAAGCAAGATTATGTGTGAATTTAATCATTATAAGGTGCGTAATTACTTACAATGATCGGGTTGGATTTTTAAAAACTTGAGTTAAGATCTCCAAGCTCCAAGCTTTGAGTGTTGATTCCAAGCTTTGAGTGAGTTTCCCTATCACCTTAGAAAACTCCTTTTAGTACTAGCTTGTTTGATCTTGCCACAAAATCAAAGAGAGGAAGAAAAGAGGCTCACGCCCATTCTAGGGTTTCAAGCTTTGAGTGTTGTGTGTTTGGATGAGAGAGAGATGAGTTTTAGTAAAAGGCTTTTACCCTTTTCACCTAAAACAATGTTGTTGGGTCTTGGTTTTACTTAAACCAAAACCAAGTGGTTGGAAAGTGAGTGTTTTGGCATAAATACCAACCATTCTCCCAACCACCACATTTGAAGTGGGCCCCACTTTTGAATTCAAAATTCAAATGGTTTCTACGAATGTTTGCCGCAGCTCGGATCCGTTTAATCCGATTAAACGAATTTTCGTTGGTAAATAATTAAATCTAATTTAATTAAATAACGACGCTTCATAAATATATTACGAATGTCGTTTACGAATTAATTCTAAATTAATCTGTTCGCTCGTATTAAAGTCCGACTTTAATTTCGTATTGAAATCTAATTCCAATTAATATATCCGATATATTAATTTTAGCCCATATAAATAAATTAAATAGAAAAAATCAAATTTAACTATTAAATTTATTTTACTGATTAATTCCAAAATAATCACATCATCTCCCTTCCGAACACATTTAATCCCAGATTAAATAATGCCTCAATTAATCCCAAATTAATTTTTTCTCTTTTAATTAATCCCAGATTAATTCTAATTCGAATCAATTGCCATCGGTGAATCTTTGGGAAGCGGCCCAAAAGTCCCCTGGATATGTTGGTAATAAATCCAGTTATCGGACTATCCGATTAAGTGCGTACCTCGTACCACGTGCTTACCAATTTACAAGACATGGTTGGCTTCTAGCAAAGCACCGTGCCTACCCAATTCTCCTAAAATATTCTTAATGGAATATACAATCTTTATCAGACGTAGTATATGTAGTATTACGTATAGCGATCCAGTATCAGATGTCACATGCATGGCCTGGGGCTGGAGTAGTGTCTTCCCCGTACGAAGTATATATCGGATCACAAGTAACTAGTCTCTTTATTCAGATAATCATGACATTGTCACATTATCCCGATGGTTGCAACACATTAGAGTACTATTTTTTTTATCCTTGTGTGATCATCATCTTCATATGACTGAAGTGATACTTCCATCTTGACATCACATCAAATACTCTACGATTCTCAATAAACCCAGAAGAGCCATACACATAACCTGTTAAAGTCCCGAAAGACCAAAACTAAAGCGTATTGATTATCACAAGTATTAGCGATGCAAGTCTCAGGTTAAGACCAAATATACCTACCCAGAATCGGATTCCCATAGACACATAGTCATACTATCAATGGGATTCTGAGGGGTCTATCCAGAGCAAAGTTGTTCCCGTAACAACGGTAAACACAACCTCCTATCACACTTGCATAAGTATCCAATACTTAAATATATGAGAACTATGTCGTTATGCTCCCATAACGCGCACAAGTGCAATACTAGTCTATTCCGTATTATCGATGTCCAGTCTCGATAATACTACGACTAGGGATATTTAGTGATTAAACCTTAGTGGATTGATACTGTCTCATATATTATAATCTGGAACTAATCATAAGGACTTTTATCATTTATATATTCAAGTAATCTAATTACATAATGATAAAATAGCAATTTCCTTTGTCAGATAGTTAATTCGTACAAAAACCATAATGTATTTTACAAATAGTGACGCTATTGGTCATAATTGTCTAACACTATGATCCAGTATCAGATGTCACATATTAAGCCTAGGGCTGGCACTGTGTCTGCTCTGTATGAAGCATATATCGGATCCCGCGTAACTAGTCTATGTAATCAGATAATCATGACCTTGTCATATTATCTCGATAGCTGCAGCATATAAAAGTACTAGTTGTTTGGAAATCTCTTAGTCCCGAGGATCGATTCAAACATAAAAAACACATGTGAATACAATCGAGGAGTTGCGGAATACTCACAATGATCGGTTGAGTGATGCGGTGAAGATAAAAAAACTTTTTAAGCCCTTTGATGAGTCCATGAAGCTCACGGGAAACTGCAGTTTTTGGGTCTCCATATTCGGCCATGGATGGGTGAATCAAGCTCCAAGCTTTCTTGTTTAATAATTCCATGCACACGGATGGGTATCCCTATCACCTACGAACAACTCCGGATGTGTGCTAGCACCTTGATTTTGCAACAAAATCAAGCTTTGCTTCCCCCTAGCTCACGGTTTTTACTGAACTAGTGAAGAGAAGAAAAGGCCTCTAAGGCCGAGAGAGAGATGAAAAATGGTGAAGAGAAAGTGGTGTTGAGTTGTTGGCAAAAAGGTGTATGCTATACACTTATTTGATTTTCAAAAAATCAAATAAAGATATATTAAATTTGCTTTCAAAAAGTCAAATGATTAAATAACAATATATGTCATTCAAGCTTTCAAAAAGCTTTTCAACAACTTCCATCAAGTCACATCTCTCAATCAATCAAGTTAGTAGATGTCACATCATTCAAGTGACTAATGATTTGATGCTTGATGTGACTAGTGATTTGACGCTTGATTTGACTTACGTGCCATACTCGAATTCGAAATGAGAATGCGTTCACAAATAATCCCGGGCTCGGGTTCGCTAATTCGAAATTAACGAATTTTCCGTTGCGTCGTAATTAAATCTAATTTAATTAAATAATCATCCCTAGCATAATTACTATTCACATCGCTAATGAATTAATTCTAAATTAACTCGTTCCCCCGAATTAAAATCTGATTTTAATTCCGCGTTGAAATCCAATTTGGTTTAATATATCGAATATATTAATCTATCGATTAATTCCAGATTAATCATTTTCTCTCTTTAAATGATATTTTATCCTATATAAAATATCTCCGTTATTAATCCCAGATTAATTTTCTCTCTCATCTAATTAATCACAGATTAATAAAGTTCGATTCATTTGTCATCGGTGAATATTTGGGTAGCGACCCATGAGATCCCCGGATATGTTGCAGTAAATACTGTTATCGGACTATCCAAATATGTACGTACCAAGTACTATGTGCATGAGTATTACACTTGCAGAGCGAAGCTGTTTTCCATACTATCGGTAAAACACAACCTCCTATTACACTTGCATGAGTATCCAATACCCAAATATATGAGAACTATGCTATTGTGCCCTCACAACACGCACAAGTGTAATACTTGTCTTTTACGCATTTATCGATATCCAATCTCGATAATACTTTCACTAGGGATATTTAATGATTATACCTTCGTGGATTGATACTGTCTCGTATCATCTCAATCCAGGAACTAATCATATGGACCTCCTATCATTTATACATCTAGTGTTGGATAGTTATGACCCATAGCGTCACTATTTGTACATATCATAGTGTTGTTGTACAAATTAACTATATAACAAAGGAGATTGCACTCTTATCATTTGTGATTAGATCACATTAGATATATAAATGATATGAGGTCCTTATGATTTGTTCCTAGATTGAGAATGATATGAGACAGTATAAATCAATGAAGGATAAATCATTAAACATCCCCTAGTTAGAGCATTGTCGAGATTGGACATCGATAGATGCGTAAAAGACTAGTATTACACCTGTACGTGTTATGTGAGACATAACGACATAGTTCTCGTATATCTGGGTATAGGATACTCAGGCAAGTGTAATAGGAGGTTGTGTTTTCACCGATGGTATGGGAAACAGCTTCGCTCTGGATTAGACCACCACAGAATCCCATTGGTAGTATGACTTTGTGTCTGTGGGAGTCTGCAATCAGGGTAGGTATATTTGGTCTTAACCTGAGACTTGCACCGCTAATACTTGCAAAAATCAATATACTTTAGTTGAGGTCGTCCAGGGCTTTAACAGGTTCTGTGTACGCCGATGCTGGGTATATTGAGAATTGTAGTGTATTGGGTGTGATGTCAAGACAGTAGTGTCACTCCGGTCATATGGAGATGATGGTCACGTAGGATACGGTATTAGTGCTCTTATATACTGCGCGGCTATCGGGATATTATGACTCGGTCATGTATATCCGATTATAGAGACTAGTTTCCAGACATCCGACATGTGTTTCGTACGGGGTAGACACATATCCAGCCCCAGGCCTAGCACGTGATCATCCGATACTGGATCGAAATACGCAATACTACGTATACTACGCCTGATATAGATCACTATTCTTGTAAGGATATTTCCGGAGAATTGGGTAGGCATGGCGCTTTGCTAGAGGCCAACCTTGTCTTGTAATTTGGTAAAATGTAATACTTGGTACTTACGTGTTCGGATAGTCCGATGACCGAATTTACTGCCAACATATCTGGAGATCTCATTGGTCGCTTCCCAATAATACACCGATGACGTATGACTCGCATTATATATTAATCTGGGATTAATTTGAAGAGAGAGAAAATTAATCTGGGTTTAATTGCGGAGATATTTTATCTAGGATAAAATATCAATTTAAAGAGAGAGAATGATTAATTTGGAATTAATCGATAATAATATATTCAATATATTAAACGAAATTGGATTTCGATTAGGAATTAAAATTAGATTTTAATTCGGGCACTTGAATTAATTTAGAATTAATTCTCGAGCGACGTGATTAGTAAATTGGATTTATTAACGAGGCATCGAGAAAATCGTTAATTTAGAATTATCGAAACCGAGCTCGGTATGTGTTTGCAAAGTTACGTCGCATCGTAAATCACATCGCAAGTCATAAAAGTCAAATCACTTTTTGGAAAAGTAACTTTGACTCTTTGACTTTGACCTTTAAGATTTGGAGGGAAATTTTGGGGGGAAAAGACTTTTAACTTTTTGGAAAAGTTAAAGGTTTTTCCTTTTCACCTTTTACCAAGGGTAAAAGAATTAAAAAAGGTTATTACTTTTGTTTTATTTCTTTTTGGAAAAGAAAATAAATTATAAAACATTTTAGTAATTTTGGAAATTATATAAGCAAAGTGTTGGACACCTTTTCCCTTAACCTAAATCACAAAATCTCTTCTCTTTCTTTCTCCCTTGCTCACGCCCAAAGGCAGTGGACTGCACTGTTTTGGGTGTGAATGATGATGGCTTTTTGGGCAAGTTTTGTGGTAAAATAGCCAAGTGCTAGCACACCGAGAGTTATACGAAGGTGTTAGGGAAACCCACCCACGAGCCGGGAATCGTTTGACGAAGATTGGAGCTAGAAATCTTGGATTCTTGAAGACTCAAAACTGAAATTTTTGAGCAGTGGACTGCACACTATTTGCGCCACTTTGAAGGACCAAAACTTGAAGTTTTGTTCATTGTTTCGTCTCAACCAATCAATGTAAGTATTCTGCAACTTCTTTGATATGTATTTCACACATCTCATGCTTGTTTGATGATCTTGGGACCTAGAATAAAACCAACATCTAGGTGATCTAATCACAAATGATAAGAGAGCAATCTCTTTTGTCACATAGTTAATTTGTACAACAACACCATGATCTGTATAAATAGTGACGATATGGGTCATAAATGTCGAATATTCTCCCACTTGGCCTATAGCCAGTCACTCGAGTGTCTTACACCCGAACTATGTACTGTTCGCTCAAACTACTGAGGAAAGGCTTTCGTCAGCGGATTTGCATGATTATTGTCTGATGCGATTTATTCGATCATCACATAGCCACGATGTATGATCCGAACGAATCAGATGAAAATTTGAAGTATATATCTGGATCGTTGATGAGACCATTAATTCTTTAGCCTGTGCTGACGCCTAGCTCAGCTGCTAACAGAACTACATCTAATCTAATTAGATTTGTCATTGACCCAGATGGCTTTTATTGCTGCCTCAGCTGCAACAATTACCCGTATTTGTTGTTTATTCGGTAATAGTATCTTGCTTGGATGATTTCCAGTTCACTGTTCCGTTATTCAAACTGTATAGTATCATTTATCGACTTAAAGTCATTTTTATCGGTTAGGAAACTTGCAGCAGTGATCCCAGTCACTTCAAGTTCTCCTTCTCCATAGTTTAAGACATCATCCTTAGTTCTCTAAGATACTAACATATGTTCTTAATATCAATCCAGTGACTATCACCTGTATTGTCCTGTTTGTGAATTCATATACTCAAAGCGTATGAGACACCAGGTCATATACATTTTTCAATATACGATTTTCTCGGAGAGTGTTAACAACTTTAAATCTATCCCAGTAGATCTTTATTCCTAGAATAAAGGTTGTTTCTCCCAAGAATTCTACGAAGAATTTTCTCGAAAGCCAAGCTTTCACCGATTTTATTATGGGAATATCATTCCCAAGAAATGACATATTATCATTATTAGGATAGTCATTGTCAGTGCGCTCCCACTAACCTCCTTATATACACAAGAATTATATTTGTTTTGAATTAAATCATACACCATTATGATTACATCAAAACATCAGTTCCAAGAACATAGTGCTTACTTCAATCCAAAAATGGATTGAATAACCTGCCAACCTTGTTTACTAGTTTTGGTATGAAAAAACCGTCAAGATGTTGTAAACATCCTCCAAAAGGTTTCCGTTAAGGAAAGCAGTTTTGGCATTCAGCTTTCATATTTCATAAATGAAACATGCAACATCAACAAACATTATCTAAATGGATTTACCGTGGCAACGGGTAAAAGGTTTCGCCGTAATCGATAAAATGTTAATAACGATACCTTTTCCCTACAAGGCCAGCTTAGTACGTTGGTATGTTGCCATCCATGTATGTCTTCCTTGAAGACTTATATAGTACCAATTGGCATAATGCCTTGCGATACATCAACTAGTGTCCAAACATAGTTGATATACATGGAATCCATTTTGGACTCATGGCACTTTGCCATAATAGGGAGTCGATACCTTGTATCACTTCCTCATACGTAGTCTATTGGTATTCCTCAATAAGATTGACATCTTTATGAGGTGAGATCAGAAACCCATACCCCAGGTTGTTATCTGACTCTCTCCGACCTACGCGGTTCTTGTGTATTCGAAGATTAATGGTACAGTTTCATTTTTCATGAACTGTTCGTATTCCATTAAGGACTTAGTGCCTTCAACAGTATTACTCCGATTTTCATCGAGTTTTACTATCCTCCCACTTATCACTGCATATCGGTATTCCTCTTAGGAAAACCGTATGGCAAGCAACAATAACATTGTTCTCTTAGTGAGTTGTATAAGTACTATACTATGGTTTCCCTAGGATAATTTGGGTTCTGGTTTGCTATCATCCAAACGTATGCCTTATCATTCCCAAATCATCAGGAGTGAGAAAGCCCGGTTTCTTTCCTGTTCATATCTAATATGAAGTTTGTCATACAGATTTTCATGGAACCTTATTCAAAATAAGTATTGCACTGTTAATGCTTATCCGTTGAAGGAAATGGTAGCTCAGAGCGACTCATGATTAACCTTATCATGTCTAATAAAATTCGGTTTCTCCGTTCGGATACACCGTCAAACTGACGTGTTCCGGGAGGAGTCCTCATTGAAAGAATACTATACTCTTTCAAGTGTATTATAAACTTATTAATTAAGTATTTGCATTATGGTCAAACCGTGATGTTTTAATACTTTAGCCGATCTATTCGTCTATTTCGTGATGAAACTCTAAAAGTTTCCGATTTGTGTTTCAAAGGAAACACATAACCATAACGTGATGCCACATCCTTAATGGTCACGAAATATTCATATCCACATCTAGCCTAGCTAGACATGGGCCTATCAATGTCACTATGAACAAGGGCTAACAGATCGATGGTAATTTCACTTTTACCAAGTAAAAGGTATTTTAGGTATTTTACCTAATAAACTAGATTCGTAGACATCATTTGAATAGAATCAAATCCGTCCTAGTATCCACTTTTCAAAAGTGTGGATATACGAGTCTTGTTTAATGTGTCCCAGACAACACTGCCATTAATAAGTCTTATCTGATCAAATCAGTTTGAGCTACTTGTTTGTCAAGTTATATGTTTGAGATTTATTTATATTCAAAATATAAATACTGTCATTCACATCTAATATGTTTATCTCAATATCATCTTTATAAAATAAAACACTTTAGTGTTCTAGAATATAAAGGTATACTCGCAACGAGTCATACTCGATATAGAGATAATGTTTCTAGTCAAACTACTTACATTACAACAGTTTCCGAATTTCAGTACACACTTGAAGGGTAGTTCCTAAACTTAGGTATCTACGGTTAAAACAGCGACTGTCGTCCTGTTTCCGATTCGCAGAGCGATCTCATTTGAATTCAGTATCCTGCTTATCAACAGATGCTGTAAATCAATACATATATTTATGTACCACTATTAGTATCTACAATCCAATTTTAATACTAGTAGTGAACATATTTATGACAAACATACTTGAAGTCAAGGCCTTGCCCTGCCTAGGGGTGAGCAAAATCGGTTTCGGTTCCGATTCCCCATAGAACCGGAACCTACCCGGAAAAATTCGGTTCCGCACTAAGTGGAACCGGAACCTACCCAATTAAACAGGTACCCTATTATTCGGTTCCAATCCGGTTCTGGTCCGGTTCCGAATTACCCAATTGACATGACACATTATTAATCTATTTGGCATTACTGATAGCTACTAGCTAGTAACTGTAATTCTATTCCTGTGTATTAAAATTGATTGCTTTTGAATGGTAACAATACAATTTTTCATTTAACAATTTTGCCCTAAATGGGTATGAAATCGGGTCTAAATCATGTTCCAAAATTGATTATGTAAACGGGTCCAAAATCGGGTATTAAAATCGGGTATTATAATTGGGTATTTAATCCGGTTCTCAAATACGGTTCCGGTTCCGGTTCTATGGTTCTTTTCCGGTTCCGATTATTCTGGAACCGAAACCGGACCGATTACAACCGATTCCTTATTTTTGAAACCGAAACCGGACCGGTTACAACCGGTTCCGGTTCCAAACCCGGATTTCCGGTCCGGTTCCAACTGGTTCCGGGTAAACCCGTAACTGATGCTCACCACTAGCCCTGCCTTCTATTCCTTCATGTCTGCCTTGTGCATACGCCAGTCACGCTTCAGTGACCCCGTTTGTCACTATTTAGATAGACATCTTGGGATATGTCATTTATCTTTCTAGAAGATTATAATGATTTTGCCTTTGCCATTTTCTATATCCCAGAAACCTGTGGCCAACCCTTGGCCTTCTAGAATATGGAATTAAGTGCGCCTTGCGCTTCTTTCCTTATTGCAAACTTTGGCTTTGTCTCATTGAGTATAACCATAAACTCTCCGAGAGTCAACAATTGCAATTAATGCTTCTAAGATTTAAGTATAAACCTATGAAGATCCTTCAATTTCATTATCATACTTTAAGGATCTAATCCTTAGTTCTGATTCAGAAATTAAGGAGTCTATACGACAAGTATAATGGATTAAGCACTAAAGTTATCATCACATGAATCTTCCAAAGATCATGCTTTACTATTTGCTTAACTCTGGGCTTAGGCCTAAGATGTTATTTTATCAAATAAAGTAACTTCCTAGTTTTTTCAGGACTATCCTGAAATTTATTCCCATTTTGAAAATTAAAGTTGTTTAAATACATTTTCCCAAGGATTTTGTTTTAAACACTAATTTTTCAATTTTATCTTGATTCTAGAAGTCCAACTATTTAATCAACGATTTCAGGTACTTTTAATGTAATGATTACTATAGTCCAACTATATAATCAACTATATTCTTACCATTATTTAAATTCAATTATATTGATTACTGTAATCCAATTATAAAATCAACTATTTATTGAATTATTTTGAATACAGTCTAACTATTTTTTTAAAACAATAATTAAATATTAGTCTAACTAACATTCAATTTATTTGACGATTGATATTTGATTGAGCGCGTATGGCAAGTAACTAAATGAATATTGCAAATTTAATACTTGCCTCCCACTATTTTCGGCGAGCCTCTAACCCTCTGTCGAGTACTCGGGAAACCGTGTTTCCTAGAGGGCTAGGATCTCGTTAAATAACACATAATCTTGACTTTGGCCAACAAATTGTATGATACTTAACTAGGTAGATCTCTAAGATCAATTGGATCCAATCCAATTCCTAGATCCAGTAGGTGCATATCCAAGTTCGAAACATATATCTTATATATGTCAATATATCCAATATATTCCCTAACCTTTTTCCTCTGAATCAACTAAGTCTTGGCTTTGGCACAACAAACTTAATGATCCTAGTTAAGCGGAACCCATTGACCATGGAAAGCTTCGTAATCAATAGATAAAATCAACTCAAGCAAACATATGGATAAAAATGCACATGCTCATGGCAAGGGTATAAGGCTTGTCTTCGCTCCTTATTCTGGATGATTAAAGAAATTAGAGAACGAATGGCATTGGCTGAAGCCAAGCACTCACAATATACACAAAGCATGGATGAGCTGTGTGATGGGGATAGATGATGCTGTCCGAATGAAGTGATGCTGACACACTGGGCGGTTGGTGCTGTCCTTGGGAAGTTGGAATTGCTTTGGGCAAGGCAGTGTGCGTGCACAAACAAAGGGGATGACTTCACATGCAACACACAAGGGAGGCAGTTACATTGGTAACCTATTGTAACTGACCCGCATGGAACATGTGGGTTGCAATGAGTGGGAAATTCAAAATAGGCTTGTGCGAATAAGGCTTTAGTGTTTTTTATTCCTAGAACAGTTGAGATCTACTATGTGACTTGTTGGTTGGTGCTCATTGGGCGAGCACACTCTAGAACAGTTGGTGTGTAACATTCTTTAGTATATAAGAGTTTCATGAAGAATATGCTAAATGATAGTATGGGTATGTATGAGTGAGTGTGAGTGATATTCATTGTAAGCCTTTGCATGCTCTAAACATGATTCCTTGTAATTACTTTGAAGAGTAAAGAAAAAGGTTGGGCATGTTTGCCCATAAAGATTATGTCTTATATTCACTTGATGGTTGTATGCTTGCTGTGAGGGCGTGTGTAAACGTTGTTGAGAGTTGCTACTTGTGTGTGTACGAGGGAAAGGCTAACTGAGATTGGAGAACTCAGTACCGCACTTGGCTAAGAAAACTAGTCATGAAAATTAGTCGTGTGACAACTGGTATTAAAGCCCTATCTTAGTTCGACGCCGACTGGATCTAACACTGAATTGAAGGAATGAATGATCAAGTAAGAAGCACTTGTTGGGGAATCTAGTCGGGAGTCTTTTGTTCCTTTATTCTCATTGATGGAGTAATTGACAGAGGAACTGGTGGGCCTCCGGAACACACTTGAAGTGCAACGCACTGATGCTTAGAAACGTATTGCTGAAGTCACCTAGCACTGTGTGGATATAGTAGATGCGTGGAATATGATAAGGAGGAGATGATGGGGGGAAATATCCCTCATTTAAAGGGCTATGGGGCATGGCCAACCTATTAGGGGTGAGACCATGAAAAAACTAAAAGTTCCTGAATCGAAACCTTTTGGTGATGCTCAAAATACGAAAAAGTTGGAGAACTTACTATGAGAGATAGATCAGTAAGGCAAAGCAGCTTATGTTCTTGAAGCGGAGAAAGTCATTCTCACAAGTATATATTTAGCGAGTGATGTGAAGTTTTGGTGGCGAACTCGATTAGATGATGATGAAACAATAGGGCGTCCTAAGATATGCACATGGGAGACACTCAAGAAGGAATTGAAGGATCTGTTCCTCCAGACCAATACAGCTTGGATCGCGAGGAAGACCTTGAAAAAATTGAACAGATGGGTTCCATTCGAGATTATGTGAACCAATTCAGGTCTTTGATGCTTGATATAAGGAACATGTCTGAGGATGAAAAATTATTTGATTTCATGTCCGAATTATAGAATTGGGCACAAAATGAGTTACAGAGACAAGGTGTGTGTGACATTCCTGCTACAATGGTAGCAGTAGATTACCTTATGGGTTGCAAACCTAGTTCTTTAACTAAGTCCACACTTGATTTGAAAGGCAAAGGAAAAGAAAAATTCAAAGATTCAGAGAAAGGGGATAAGTAGAACAACAGTGGGGGAAGTGAAAGCCACAAGATGATGGTAAGTACAAAAGGGTGAACAACAACAATAAGAACTACTTCATCTGTGATGGTCCAAAGAGGGTGAAAGACTACCTCAATGAGAGAAACTGAATGCACTCGTGGCTGCTGAGACGGGCAAGGAAGGGGAAGGAGATTTGGCAGGGCCTAGTTAGATGAACCCCCTCCAGTTGGGGAATGAAATTCGGGAAGATAGGTTTGATAATGGCTTGAAGTATGTCCAAGCCCTCATCAATGGAAAAATAGGGAAGGCCACAGTGGACACTGGTGCTACACATAACTTTATTGTGATGAGAATTACCAAGAAGTTGGGCCTCAAGTTATCTCAATCGGGGATTAGCATTAAGGCTGTCAACTCAACAAAGAAATAAATTCATGACACGGTTATAGAAGTGAGTATTCAACTTGGCTAGTGGTATTGGTTATATACGCTGATGGTAGTCCCATTAGATGATTTTAAGTTGATTTTGGGGAATCAATTCTTTATATATACCAAGGTTTTCTTGATGCCTTACTTGGCGAGTCTTTTAATCGATGATAAGGACCAATAATGTTTTGTTCATGCTGTTGGCAAAGTGTGCTGGAGTAAAAGGTTGATGGAAAAACAGAGTTTTTCTCAACCTTACAAATTGAGAGTGGGTTGAAGCGAGGAGAAGAAATATACTTGACGGCACTCATAGAAGTCAAGGTTGGAAAGACAATAGAGGTGTCTGATGCAGTTGTGGAACTGTTGATGGAGTACAAGGATGTAATATCTTCGGAGTTTCTGAAGTCTCTTTCTTATTGAAGACCGACTGACCATAAGATTGAATTTGTCCCAAGTGCTAGGCCGCCTGCCTAAGTCCTATATAGGATGAGTCCACCAAAACTGATTAAATTATGCTAACAACTGGATGAGTTTTTGGATGCCGGCATGATCCAGCCCTCTAAAGCTCCTTATGGTGCTCATGTTCTATTCCAAAAGAAACAAGATGGATTTATGCGAATGGGTGTGGAATATAGGGCATTGAATAAGGGTACAAATAAAATAAATATCCAATTCCGCTGGTGGCAGACTTATTTGATCGCTTGTCAAAGGCATTATACTTCACGAAGTTGGATCTCAAGTCTCATTATTGGTAAGTTCGAATTGCTGAAGGGGGTGAAGGAAAAACTACTTGTGCGATAAGGTATAGATCATATGAATTTTTGGTAACGCCATTTGGGCTTACTAATACCCTGACTATTTTTTACAATTTGATGAATGTTGTCCAAATTGAGTATGTGGACCATTTATGGTCATTTATCTGGATGATATTGTGATATATAGTGAGAATCTTGTTGATTATTTGATGCACTTGAGATTGGTGTTGGAAAAATTGAGGCAGAATTCACTATATGTTAAAATGAAGAAATATGAGTTTGCTCAACAAGAAGAGATGTTTCTTGGATATTGGGTGAGTCAAAAGTAAGTTCGCATAGATGAAAAGAAAGTAAAGACCATTTTATATTGGCCTAGTCCTTAGGGTTAGCCAATTATTAATGTAAATTCATCAAGGGGTATTCAAAGCGTATAGCTCCCTTGACTAATTTTCCAAAGAATGAACAAAGTTAGGTGTGGAGTGTGCAATGTCAGGAGGCATTCGAGGATTTGAAGGGGTGGTAGCAAATGAGCCTATTTTGCGGGTTTTTGATTTTGAATAATCATCTGAGGTGCATACTGATGCTTCTGACCGAGCCATTAGTGGTGAGCTAGTGTAGAATTCTCATCCAGTTCCTTCAAAATCAGAGAATTTAAGGATGCGGAGCAGCGATATTCAGAACAAGATAAGGAAATGACGGCAGTTGTTCATATTGGAGTTGGTGATTGGAGTGTCAATCTAAATTGTATATTTTATTATTTATTAATAAAATAACTATATTTTCAATTCATGCCTTATTAGTGGTATTGACATTATGCATATTAGATTTATATATAGATATATTAATAATGACATTGACCTTAAAATAGTCTTGTAATAATACTGGACACTAGGTAGTCCGATATTGGGTTAAGTATTACTATTGTAAACTATTCTTAAAGTATGTATATTCCTAGTCGTTGGTTTTGGAATACGATCCAATTCCTATAACCTAGAAGACTAGTAGATGCCGTATATTATAATTGGATTTCCAATGGTATAGCCCGATGTACCATGAATTTTAGAAACTCCTATAGACATGTGGGTATTGGTTCGACCGAATACTGGATGACTCACAGATGATTTCTAATAGTTGGAAGTACACACCACCCTCAATAGGAATCTCCTCAAGTCAAGTTTCATATGTAATCCTTTAAATATATGATAATATTGATTTTGTGTGAGATCGTCCACACTTTGATGTCATGTATGTTAGAAACTTTTTATAGGACATAGAAATCGGCGACGCTATTCTAGGCTCGCGGCCTAGTCGGGAGTACGGAATAGCCTACGATAGACTAAACCAGAGAACAAAATGGAGTTGCCACTCAGTGTGAACTGGGAAAAAGATTTAAGGCCGCACTCACCCCTCGCAAGAGAAGACCACAAATCGTTGGGTTCGGAATGGTCTCTTACTTATATCACTTGTAATGAAAGGATTTGTGCAATAATTTAACCAAGTCTACGCAACCTACATACGCAAGAACGACCTATATCTAAAGGTGCATACAACTTATGTCTAAGTTCATGAAGATAAAAGTAAATCCTAGATCTAAGTTTGTATGCTTTTAAAAGTAAGTCATCATAATGGCAAGCACACAAGTACATAAACACATCAAATCAATAAACACGACAATATAAATAAATAACAACTTAAACATAAACGCAAATTAAATTCCTAATGCAAAAATAAATAACTAAATCATGCGTAAAGAAATAACATACTAATGACTAAATCATGCTTAAAAATAAATAACATACTAACGACTAAATCATGTTTAAAAATAAATAACATACTAACTACTAAATCATGCTCAAACACAAAGTTGGATGAAACGAAACACGTGTGTCTCTCAAGTGGTACGTGGCATTGTATCCCAAGTGCAAACCGTACCGTCCATTCGGATTCGGCTACGGAATTTACGTCTGGGTTTCCATTTGATATACCGCAAGAAAAAACACATATTCCGTCCATCCGGAAATCACATCATGCACCAATCCACAATACTCACACGGAATAAAGTAATAAAATAAAAAATAAAAGAGAATAAATAAAAAGGGGTGCCCTCAGGTCTAACCTCTTTAGTCGTCTATCGAAAGTACGGCACGTGGTAGTCGGAAGGGTTGATGCTCCACAACTCCTCTGGTTCACTGGTTCAACATTTTCCTTCGCTTTTTCACTGTTTGGGCTGCTGTTTTTACTCTGTTTCGCTGCTGTTTTGGTTGTATTTTCTAGTCACTATTTTATAGTAAATAAAGCACGATTTTTTTGCTTTTTTAAGGGTATTGGGGCTGCGGTTTTTTTATTGTTTTATGGCAGTTTTTGATGTTGTTTTACGGTGGTTAGAGGCTGCAGCTTTTGACAATTTTGCGATTTTTTAAGTACAACTTTGCTGGGTAGATTTTGCGGGTTTTGAGGTTTTTTTTACTACAGTTTTGTGGGTTTAAGGGACTATTTTTCGGGTTAAGGGGTTGTTTTTTTTCGGGTTTAATGGTTGTTTTAGACTGTGATTTTCAGTGGTTTAAACTACTATTTGGGTGTGTATTTTCGGTGAATAGAGGGTTGTTTCGAAGACTGTATGTGAGGGCTGCTGTGGCATGTTTTGAGGGCTGTATGTGAGGGGGTTTTGATGTTGATTATGCGGCAATGGAGGGTGTTTCTTCACGGCAATGGGAGGTCTTTTGGTTGATGCTTCTTCACGGAAATGGAGGGGTTTCTTTGGGCATGAATTGCTAGGGAGTTTTTGGTGTGTTTGCTGTGAGATTGAGCAAGGGGTTTCAAGGTTAGGTTAAGCCTTCTTTTTATAGGCAAAGGGTTGGGGTTTTCCTTGTGCGAATAGGGAAAGAATTTGTGTATTTATGGGGATATCTTTTAATTAGTATGTGATAAGGAAAAATATTTTTAATTAGGGATGTATTTTAATTTTATTTGATTTCTTCTCTTTTGATTAGGGATATGATTTAATTAAATTAAGAAGGTACTTGATGAGATTTGATTTGTATCTTTTAATTAAGGAATGTGATTTGTCTTGATTTTAGCATGTGTTTAATATGTGTTTTTTTGTTTATTTGAAAGGTGATGGGCGTGTGGCTTTGGTCTCATTGGGCGTGGGCTTGGTCCATTTTGGTGGGCTTGGTGTGTGGTTTAGTGATGTGTGGGCTTGGTGTGTGTTTTACGGGGGTTTGGGCCAATGATGTGTTTTAAAACAGAGGTCCAACAAGCAAAACCAGAGCTAGGCAAATGAATTAAATCCAATAAAGTACTAATTTCTGACTTTTTCCTTCTGACATCCGTTTCCCGCGACTTCCACAACTAAAAAGGCAGTGGCTCCGTATGAGACTCATTATCAGGATTTATATGCAAAAATACAGTGCCTATAAGTCCCATCAAAGTGGGGGCGACTGTAGGCACTGTATTTTTACTTACCTGGCCTGCCAGCTGCCACCTAACTTACCTGCTGCTTCGAACTGAATGATTTGGTGGTGCCATACCCGACGTGCTAAACCCCATACCCGAGGCGTCGCGGTAGTGTCTCCATTCCCGGCGTGCTAAACCCCATACCCGAGGTGTTGTGGTTGTTTTGAATTGAGTTGATCTGGTTGTGCCATACCCGGCGTGCTAAACCCCATACCTGAAGTGTCACGGTTATATCTCCATACCCGGAGTATCGCAGTAGTGTCTCCATACCCCCGGCATGCTAAACCCTATACCTGAGATGTCGCGGTTGCGTCTCCAAACCCAGAGTGTCGCAATAGTGTCTCCATACCCGGAGTGTCATACCCGGCATGCTAAACCCCATAGCCGAGGTGTCGTGATTGCGTCTCTATACCCAGAGTGTCGCAGTAGTGTCTCTATACCCGGAGTGCCATACCCGGTGTGCTAAACCTCATACTCGATGTGTCGCGGTTGTGTCTCCATACCCAGAGTGTCGAGTGCCATACCTGGAATGCTAAACCCCATACCCGAGGCATCATTGTAGTGGCTCTATACCTCGAGTGTCATACCCGGCATGCTAAACCCATACCTGAGGCATCGTTATAGTGTCTCCATACCTGGAGTGCCATACCTGGCATGCTAAACCCCATACCTGAGGCGACGCTGTAGTGGCAACCATACCCGGAGTGCCATACCCTATATTTTGATAATGTTTGTCTCCCTACCCAGAGTTCCATACTCGGCATGCTGATAATGTGTGGGCCTCGAGCTTGAGACTCATCCCCAAAATCGATACTGATGTGGGCCTCGCCCCCTAGACTGATACTGATATGGGCCTCGCCCCAGACTGATGCTGATGTGGGCCTCACCCCCAGATTGATACTGATGTGATAGCTCATTCCCGAACCATGTTATACTGCCTCTCACGAGATAGTCATGATAGCTAAACATGTTTTCGTCCTCAACGGATGCTTCGCATTGAAACTAAAAAACCTTCAAAGTACTTAATATACTTAAATCTGATCATATGCATGAGTGATCTGAACTAGACTCCTAGTGTGTGTGTGTGCCAAGGCTCTTTCGCAGCTTAATCCTTAAGTAAACCAACTCGACGATTTTGTCTTAGAGAATTAGATCAGTGGGTCTAACCAACCGAGATGTCTTGATCATACTCTGTGATTACTTTCTCGTACTCAACATGATATGGTTTTCTTATTCTTTTCTTTCGTCTCTTTCTTCTTCTTTTTCCTTTCTTTCGAACTTTTTTTCTTTTTTCTCTTTTTTTTTTGACACACCTACCTTTTAAGGTAGTATTTCTCCTCATGGTGGTCCTAATACTCGCCGATGGGTAGCTTCATGCTTATCGGTTATAGGTGGTCTATTTTTTTCTTTTTAGAGTCATTTTCTTTGTTTCTAACCATATCATATATCGTAGCATGAGTAAACCAGGATGGACATCTAGACAAACGGTAATTCACTGATCTGTAATCTCTTCAACTAATCATCTTACCGACTACTCAAGCTTCTACTAATAAGATCCCGTAATCAAGTGCTCTGAGTCTAGCCGAGATCAATCATTCAGAATACCGGACGAGAGCTCATCTCGCACTTATCGTTTCTAAAGTTTCACCTTTACCAAACAATGTCATCACCATACATATGCTTAACCATCAAGGACTTCTCTCTCTCTCTCTCTCTCTCTCTCTCTCTCTTTTTCACTCACTTCGCAGAATTCTTCCTTTCCACTACTGATAATGTGGGCTTCCCCCCTTAGGATTCCTTCTCGAAAATGATACTAACATGGGCCTCGACCATGGGACTCATCCCCGAAACTGATACTGATTCATTCTTGAAACAGATGTCACTGTACTGTTGCTGCTTCCGGTTAGCTTGCCTTTGCCGCTTTCTCTTTTTTCTTCTTTGATACATGTAAATATGAAACATAGCAAACACAAAAGAAATACAAATACATTACGTGTATGCGTGCATGCATGAATGAATTTTCTATCCCGTTGGGTTAAGTCTTCTCTTCTTCAGGTAAAATACAGCTTCAACCTGTCTACGTTGATCGGCTCGGTGAACTCGTTCCCTTCCAAGTCTGACAGCCTCACTGCCCCGTTTCCCATTACTTTCTGGACTATGTAGGGTCCTTCCCAGTTAGGTCTGAATTTTCCCCTCGGGTCTGTCATCGACGACTTCGATTGCTTAAGCACCATATCACCTTTTCTGATCTTGGTAGGACGCGCCTTCTTGTTAAATACTCGAGCCAACCTCTTCTGGTATAGCTACATGTGACATAAAAACTTCATCCTCTTCTCATCGAGCAATGACAACTATTCAAATCTCTACGAGGTCCATTCTTGCTCAGGTAACTTTGCTTTTGCTAATACCCGCATGGACTGTATCTCAACTTCTACTGGCAGTACCGCTTCCATTCCGTAGACCAAAGAATAAGGCGTGGCTTCTGTAGCTGTTCTCACTGAAGTTCTGTACCCCCACAGGGCATACGGTAGCTTGTCAGCCCAATCTTTAAAATTCTCCGTCATTTTGGCTAACATCCTCTTTATCGTCTTATTGGCTGCCTCGACAGCCCCATTTTTATGTGGCATGTATGGTGATGACTTGTGATGGCCCATCCCATACCTCTGTAGCATCGCCTTCATTTTTCCTCTGTATTTTGTTGTCTGTCACTACATGATGCGGCTGTTGGACAATCATGACCTATAGCATCACTATTTGTACAGAACATGGTGTTGTTGAATTAACTATGTGACAAAGGAAATTTCTATTTTTTCATTTGTAATTGGATTACCAAGATACATAAATGATAAAAGTCCTTATGATTAGTTCCAGATTGAGATTATATGAGACAGTATCAATCCATGAAAGTTTAATCATTAAATAATCCCTAGTCACAGTATCATCGAGATTGGACATCGGTAATGGGGAATAGACTAGTATTGCACTTGTGCGCGTTGTGGGAGCATAACGACACAGTTCTCATATATTTGGCTATTGGATACTCATACAAGTGTAATAGGAGGTTGTGTTTACCAATGGTACGGAAATAGCTTCGCTCTAGATAGACCCCTCAGAATTCTATTGGTAGTATGACTATGTGTCTATGGAAGTCCGATTCAGGATAGGTGTATTTGGTCTTAACCTGAGACTTGCACCCCTAATACTTGTGACAATCAATATACTTTGGTTTTGGTCGTCCAGAGCTTTAACAGGTTCTGTGTACGTCTCTTCTGGGTATATTGAGAATTGTAGTGTATTGGGTGTGATGTCAATATTATCACTCCAGTCATAGTGGAGATGATGATCACGTAGGATACGAAACTGGTACTCTTTTATGCTGCAGCTATCGGGATAATATGACAAGGTCGTAGTTATCCGATTATAGAGACTAGTTACCAGAGATCCGATATGTGCTTCGTACGGGGAAGACACAATTCCATGTTGGATAATATGACCCATAGCGTCACTATTTGCACAGATCATTGTGTTGTTGTAGCAAATTAACTATGTAACAAGGAAATTGCACTCTCATCATTTTTGATTAGATCACCATAGATATATAAATGAAGAGAGGTCCTTATGATTAGTTCCTGGATTGAGATGATATGAGACAGTATCAGTCCACGAAGGATTAATCATTAAATATCCCTAGCCGTAGTATTATCGAGACTGGACATCGATAATGCGGAATAGGCTAGTATTGCACTTGTGCGCGTTGTGAGGGCACAACGGCATAGTTCTCATATATATAAGTGTTGGAGACTTATGCAAGTGCGATAGGAGGTGGTTTCACCGATGGTACGGGAAACAGCTTCGCTCTGGATAGACCCCTCGGAATCCCATTGGTATTATGACTATGTGTCTATGGGAGGCCGAAGTCAAGGTAGGTGTGTATAGTCTTAACCTGAGACTTGCATCGCTAATACTTACGACAATCGATAAACTTTGGTTTTGGTGGTTGGGGACCCTGACCAGGTTCTGTGTCTACCACTTCTGGGTTTATCAGAGAGTCATAGAGTATTGGGTGTGATGTCGAGACGGAAGTATCACTCCAGTCATAATGGAGATGATGTCACGCAGGATACGGTATTAGTGCTCTTAAGTGATGCGCATCCAATCGTGATATTATGACCAGGTCATGAATATCCGATTATAGAGACTAGTTACCAGACATCCGATATGTGTTTCGGACGGGGTAGACACTTATCCAGCCCCAGCCCTAACACGTGACTATCCGATAGGGCCGATATGCACAATACGATTGTATACTACGCTTGATATAGATCTAAATATTCTTATAAGGATATGTCTGGAGAATTGGGTAGACTTGGTACTTTGCTAGGAGTTGACCTTGTCTCGTAAATCGGTAGAACGTAGTACTTGGTACGTACGTGATTCGGTTACACCGACGACCGTATTTACTGCCAAATTATCCGGAGATCTCATGGGTCGCTTCCCGATAATGCACCGATGACGCATAACTCGCACTCATTAATAATCTGGGATTATACAGAAGAAAGAGAAAATTAATCTAGGATTAATTACGGAGATATTTTATCCGGGATAAAATATCGTCGAGAGAGAGATAATGATTAATTTGGAATTAATCGATGAATTAATATATTCGATATATTAAACGAAATTAGACTTCGACGCGGAATTAAAATTAGATTTTAATTCGGGCGAACGAATTAATTTAGAATTAATTCGTTAGCGACGTGAATAGTGAATTCGCTAGGCGTAATCACTTAATTACGACGCGACGGAAAATTCGTTAATTTAGAATTAGCGAACCCGAGCCCGAGTGTGATTTCGAGCGCATTCGTATTTCGAATTCGAATACGGCAACGCAAGTCACATCAAGCGTCAAATCAATCGTCACATCAAGCGTCAAATCAAGCGTCACTTTGAGTGATGTGACATTTGATTGATTGATGTGAGTGATTGATTGATTGAAAAGACTTGACACATGACATAAAGTGGATTTGACTTGAATGACATGTGAATAGTGATGGAAGTGGTTGGCATAGTGTTTGGAGGGAAAAACCTTTTTGCTTTTGGTTTAAATAAAATCAATTAAGTAATTGGTTTTATATATTTTATTTGATAAATATATAAAGTTTAGGAAAAGCTTTTAACCATTATTCCATAACACTTTCACTCTCTTCTTCTCTCTATCTTCACGCCCAAGGGGTGATTTTTCTTTCTCTGTCACAGCTCACTGCCGTGAGCTTGGGGAAGCAAATGAGTGGTTTCCATGGTGGAAATTAAGTGCTAGCACACTTGTGAACATTGCGAAGGTGTTAGGGAGGTTCACCCATGAGGCGGGACTCATCCGACGAAGTTTGGAGCTCCGAAATGAGGCCCGAATCAGCTCACCAGTGAGCTTACTGCAGTGCATGTGCGCCCAAAACAGTGGTTTCTTGGCTTGATTCGTCTTCCTATCGACTCAACCGATCGATGTGAGTATTCCGCTACCTCCGTTGATGTGTTCACTCATTGTTTCATGCTTGATTTGATCTTGGGACCTAATAGAAACTCAACAATGGCATCAAGAGCTATAGTTGCAAGCATGAAATTTGTAGGGCTTAAAATTTGGGTAAATGTTTTGAGCATGATTTAGTTAAATTGTTTGATTGAGCATGTTTTAATGATGTTTAATTGAAGTTTGATTGGATCAATTTCATGAAATAATGATTGGATCAAAAATCCCCAATTTTTTGAGTTGGCCGAATGGTATTGAACTTTTTGGGATCTTGGATTTTTTGATTTTAATTCATTTGATGAGTTAGAATCAATTAGGTTGACGTTAATTTGAATCGAATTGGATTGGATTTTGAATCGGACAAAAATCCCCAAAAACCTTACCTTGGCCGAATGGTATAATGCCCTAATGTCTTGGTGTTTTTGATTTTGTGACATTGGATGTGTGTGAAATCATTTAGGATGGTGATTTGATGTCGATTGTGGGTTCGATTGGATCGAAACCGAATCGGACACAAAATCCCTCTTTTGGCCGAGACTTAAAAGCATGTAAATGGGTTTGATTTTTCATATGTGTGTTTGACATGTGATAATGAATTAAGCATGATTAATTGGGTAATATTGTGTTTTAGAAATATTGTTTTAGTCGATTAATCATGTAACGCACTTTAGGTAATTAAATTGCGTAATTGGATTAGTGTAATTTAATTATTTAGGCTTTAAATTGGATTTGGGCTTGAATTGTTGTAATTGGGCCTATTGGGCTTGATTTATCAAGTTTGGTTTAGGCCAAGTGGATTGGATCCAATTGGGTCCAAAACCTTAACCATAAAGCCCAAATGCGACTTAATGAACCTTTAAAGTTCAATTGGGCCTAATGGGCCAAGATTGATTTATGGGCTTATGGGGTAAATCCCGGATTGGACTTTGGTTATCGGTTTGACCCGAGTTGACCAAAAGTCCACGCCTTAAGAAATCAATCAAAAGCCCATTGGACTTTAATTGAATTGACGTTGGACGTTAATCGGTCTTTGAGACGCGTTGCGATTAGATTTGGAATTTAAATCGTAAAAGGTTTATTAAATAAAAGTGTAATATTTAATTTGGAATTGAATAGTGAATTAGTATTAAATACATGTTAAATTAGATTTAATGATGTAGTTTAATTTAATTCATGAATTCGTACTTTAAGTACTTATTCGCAAAAACGAGTTTGACTCGATCAAAATCAAATCGTTGTTTGAACATTGGATGATCACTTAATTATCAGATTAATTAATTTGATTAGATTGATTGATAGCATGCTTGTATGTGTGAATACTTGGTTGTGTTGAATGAATAATGTATATCGGATGGATATTAGATGGGTGGGCAATTTTAGAAATTGTTGTAATAAATTCGATTTATTAAATTGGACCTGCGTGTCCAGCCTTATCACCTTCTTTCTCTTGTATTCTCTTCTCACCTATTCCCCTCTATGTATATGAGGTTTCTTTAGAAGTGTAGTGTAACGGGTAGAAGTAATACTAGTGCTAGCTTGAGTGAGAAAGGGAGAGATTTGATCTAGGATCAATGTGTTAAAATCCATCCGCATATCATTATTATTTTATTTCATACTCGCTTTATATGTGTTTAGAATGCATGTTTAAGGGTGTATGATGATGAGACCTAACAAAGATAATTAAATTGGTAGCCAATTTGCACGCGAAAAACCCTCGTTTTATATTAAGCGATTATCCTTCCATTGAATGATTCTTGTTCAAGATCTGATTGGCATTGGTTTGTTGGCCAAAGTCAAGACCATGTCAATTAGATGTATTTGAATCATGAGAGTTTTGTTCCACATCGGTGTCTAGTCCAAGTTGTGATTTGTTGGCCAAAGTCAAGATCACTTCTTGTCCAAAGACATTGATTACGAAACTTTCCTTGTCAATGGGTCCCGCTTAACTGGAGTCATTAGGTTTGTTGTGCCAAAGCCAAGGCCTAGATGATTCGGAGGATAAGGTTAGAAAATGTATTAGATACATTGGCATAATTAATATGTTTAGGACTTGGATGTCCACCTAACCGGATCTGGGAATTGGATTGATCCAATTGATCTGTGAGATCTACCTGGTTAAGTAGCATACAGCTTGTTGGCCAAAGTCAAGGTTGTATGTTATTTGACAGGATCCCAGCCCACTAGGAAACGCGGTTTCCCGAGTACTCCACAGAGGGTTAGAGACTCGACGAAAATAGTGGGAGGCAAGTATTGAATTTGCAACATTCGTTCAATTACTCGCCATTATACGCTCAAACAAATATCATTCGTCAATATTTTACGTTGTTTCAAAATATATATATAGTTGGACTATATACAAACTTATTCAATATATAGTTGATTTTATAATTGGATTATAGTAATCAATATAATTGAATTAAAACGATAGTTGATTTTATAATTGGATTATAGTAATCAATATTAAGATTATAGTTGATTAAATAATTGGATTATTGTAATCATTATAATAAATAGTACCTAATTAAATTGATTAAATAGTTGGACTATTAAAATCAAGAAAGAATTAAAGGTTGAATATTTAAAATATATAATCCTTGGATTAAATATTTAAATGATTAATATTTCAATTGGGAATTTATAATAGGTTAATTTATTTGATAAAATAACTTATTATAACTGAGCCCATAATTAAGCAAATAGTAGAGCATAAAATCTTTGGAAGATTTATGTGATGATGACTTTAGTGCTTAATTAAATACTTATAATAAATCTGTCTTTAGATTTAAAAGTATTAAAGTTGCAATTAAAATTCTTGGAGAATTAATTGACTATTCTAGTGGAAAAGTCAAAGTTTGCAATTGGGCATGTTGCACAAGGTGCATATCGTTTCAATATTCCGAAACCCAAGGCTTGGCCAAAGGTTTGTGAAATATTGAAAAGATAATTGACATATCCAAAGTGACTACCATTTGGATATGGAAGACACGAAGGAATTAAAGAAAGGGCGAGGCTCTAACTTTAAAAATATTTGTCAAAGTTATGTTCATTGCTAGTATTGAAATTGGATTTTAAATACTTAGTGTGATACATAAACATATATGTATTGATGTTCAGAATCCGCTGTGAGCTGGATACTGACTTCAAACCGAGATTTCTCTGCGAATCGGAAACGGGACGAAAGTCACTGTTTCGACCGTAGATACCTAAGTTTAGGAACTACCCTTTGGGTATGTACTTAAATTAGGAAATGTTATGATGTAACTAGTTTGACTAGAGACATTATCTCTATATCAGTGTTTAATCCGTTGCGGATAAAACCTTTATATTCTAGAACACTAAAGTGTTTATTATATAAAGATGATACTGAGATAAATACATTAGATGTAAATAACAGAATTTATATTTTGAATATAATAAAATCTCAAACATATAAAAATGACAAATAAATAGCTCAAATTGATTTGATCAATGAGACTTATTTGTGGCATTGTTGTCTAGGACACAATTAAACGAGACTCGTATATCCACACTTTTGAAGAGTGGGTACTAGGACTGATTTGACTATTCAAATAAGGTCTACGAATCTAGTTTATTAGGTTAAAACCTAAAATACTATTTACTTGGTAATAGTAAAAGGGCCACCGATCTGTTAGCCCTATTCATGGTGAGTTAGTGGGCCCATATCTAGCTAGGCTAGATGTGAACATGAATATTTCGTGACCTTAACGGATGTGGCATCACGTTATAGTTAAGTGTTTCTTTTGAAGAACACAGATCGGAAACTTTTGAAGTTTTCGACACGAAGTATATAAACAGATCGGCTATAGTGTTATTCCGGCACGGTTAGACCGTAATGGAAATTACTTAAGCAGTAAGTTTCATACGTAAATGAAAGAGTACGGTATTCTTTCATATAAGGACTCCTTCCAAGACACGTCAGTTAGACGGTGTGTCCGAACCAAAAACCGAATTTTGTTGGACATGATAAGGTTTATTACGAGTCGCTCTGAGCTACCATTTCCTTCAATGGGACATGTATTAACAGTGCAAAACTTATTTAGAATAAGGTTCCATATAAATCTGTTTAACAGATATCATATAGGATATGAACAGGAAGAAACGAGGTTTCTCATTCCTGATAATTTGGGTATGCCAGGCATAACGTTGGTTTACCAAACTAAGGACCCAATTGGATAAGTGCCGATATAGGTTATCCTAAAGGAAACCTTAAGTATAGTACTTGTAAATCCCACATGAGAACAATGTAATTGTTGCTCACCATGCGGGTTTCCTGAGAGGAATACCGATATGCAGTGGTCAGTGGGAGGATAGTGATACTCGATGAAAATCGGAGTAACACTATTCAAGGCACGAAGTCCTTAATGGAACACAAATAGTTCATCTATGATGAATCTATACCATTAATCTTCGAATACACAAGAAACTAGTAGATCGGACAGAGTCAGAAAACAACCTAGGGTATGGGTTTCTGATCTCGCCCCATGAAGATGTCAATCTCATGGAGGTGTACCATCCGACTACGTTTAGATGAAGTGATACGAGGTATCGACTCCCCGTTATGGCAAAGTGCCATGAATCCGAAATGGATTTCATGTATAACAACTATTTTGGATACTAGTTGTTGTACCATAAGGCATTGTGCCTATTGGTACATTAAACGTCTTCAAGGAAGACATACATGGAAGGCAACATACCAACGTACAAAGCTAGGCTTTTGACGGAAAGGTATCGTTATCAACATTGTGTTAATAACGGTTCGACCTTTACCTGTTGCCATGGTAAATCCATTTTGAAAATGCTTGAAAATAACTGTATATTTCATTTATGAAATGTGTCAGTTATAAATCAAAATCGCTTTCCTGAAAAGGAAACCTTTTGGAGAATGTTTATAACATTCTGACGATTTTGTATAACCGACAAACAAGGTTTGCAGGTTATTCGATCCATGTTTGGATTGAATGCAAGCATAAGATTCTTGGAACTGTCGTTTTGAAATAATCATAATGGTTTATGATTTGACTCAAAACGAAATAATTCTTGTGTATATAAGGAGGTTAGTGGGAGGCGCACTAACAGTGAAATTCCCATAATACAATGGTGAAAGCTTGGCTTTCATAGATATTCTTTCAATAGAAAATTCTCCGTAGAATTCTGGGGAGTAACAACCTTTATTCAAGGAATAAAGATCTACTGGGATAGATTTGGAGTTTGTTAACACTCTCTGGGAAATCGTACATTTAAAATGTACTTGTATTGGTGTCTCATACGCTTCGAGCATATGGAGTCACGATCAGGTTAATCCAAGTGATAGTCACTAGATTAAAGATTAAGAACATCTATTAGTATCTGAGAGAACTAAAGATGTTGTCTTAAACTATGGAGAAGGAGAACTTGAAGTGACTGGGATCACCGCTGCAAGTTTCCAAACTATTAAATACTACGGTACTATAAAGTTTGAATTACGGGACAGTGAGCTGGAAATATTCCAAGCAAGATAACTGTTGCCGAATAAACAACAAATACGGCGGATTATTGCTGCAGCTGAGGAGCAAAAGAAGCCATTTGGATCGAACATAAATCTAATTAGATTAGATATAGTTCTGTTAGCAGCTGAACTAGGCGTCAGCACATGCTAAGGAATTAAAGGTCTCATCGACGATCCAGATATATACTTCTATATCATCTGATTCGTTCGGATCATACATCGTGGCGATGTGATGATCGTGTAAAACGCGTCAGACGATAATCAAACAAATCCGCTGACGAAAACCTTTCCTCAGCAATTTGAGCGAACCTTACATAGTTCAAGTGTTGAACACTTGAGTGACTCGCTACGTGCCAAGTGGGAGATTGTTGGATAATATGACCCATAGCGTCACTATTTGCACAGATCATTGTGTTGTTGTAGCAAATTAACTATGTAACAAGGAAATTGCACTCTCATCATTTGTGATTAGATCACCATAGATATATAAATGAAGAGAGGTCCCTATGATTAGTTCCTGGATTGAGATGATATGAGACAGTATCAGTCCACGAAGGATTAATCATTAAATATCCCTAGCCGTAGTATTATCGAGACTGGACATCGATAATGCGGAATAGGCTAGTATTGCACTTGTGCGCGTTGTGAGGGCACAACGGCATAGTTCTCATATATATAAGTGTTGGAGACTTATGCAAGTGCGATAGGAGGTCGTGTTTCACCGATGGTACGGGAAACAGCTTCGCTCTGGATAGACCCCTCGGAATCCCATTGGTATTATGACTATGTGTATGGGAGGCCGAAGTCAAGGTAGGTGTGTATAGTCTTAACCTGAGACTTGCATCGCTAATACTTACGATAATCGATAAACTTTGGTTTTGGTGGTTGGGGACCCTGACCAGGTTCTGTGTCTACCACTTCTGGGTTTATCAGAGAGTCGTAGAGTATTGGGTGTGATGTCGAGACGGAAGTATCACTCCAGTCATAATGGAGATGATGTCACGCAGGATACGGTATTAGTGCTCTTAAGTGATGCGCATCCAATCGTGATATTATGACCAGGTCATGAATATCCGATTATAGAGACTAGTTACCAGACATCCGATATGTGTTTCGGACGGGGTAAGACACTTATCCAGCCCCAGCCCTAACACGTGACTATCCGATACTGGGCCGATATGCACAATACGATTGTATACTACGCTTGATATAGATCTAAATATTCTTATAAGGATATGTCCGGAGAATTGGGTAGACTTGGTACTTTGCTAGGAGTTGACCTTGTCTCGTAAATCGGTAGAACGTAGTACTTGGTACGTACGTGATTCGGTTACACCGACGACCGTATTTACTGCCAAATTATCCGGAGATCTCATGGGTCGCTTCCCGATAATGCACCGATGACGCACAACTCGCACTCATAATAATCTGGGATTATACAGAAGAAAGAGAAAATTAATCTAGGATTAATTACGGAGATATTTTATCTGGATAAAATATCGTCGAGAGAGAGATAATGATTAATTTGGAATTAATCGATGAATTAATATATTCGATATATTAAACGAAATTAGATTTCGACGCGGAATTAAAATTAGATTTTAATTCGGGCGAACGAATTAATTTAGAATTAATTCGTTAGCGACGTGAATAGTGAATTCGCTAGGCGTAATCACTTAATTACGACGCGACGGAAAAATCGTTAATTTAGAATTAGCGAACCCGAGCCCGAGTGTGATTCGAGCGCATTCGTATTTCGAATTCGAATGCGGCAACGCAAGTCACATCAAGCGTCAAATCAATCGTCACATCAAGCGTCAAATCAAGCGTCACTTTGAGTGATGTGACATTGATGATTGATTGAGTGATTGATTGATTGAAAAGACTTGACACATGACATAAAGTGGATTTGACTTGAATGACATGTGAATAGTGAGAAGTGGTTGGCATAGTGTTTGAGGGAAAAAACCTTTTTGCTTTTGGTTAAATAAAATCAATTAAGTAATTGGTTTTATATATTTTATTTGATAAATATATAAGCTTTAGGAAAAGCTTTTAACCATTATTCCATAACACTTTCACCTCTCTTCTTCTCTCTATCTCTCACGCCCAAGGGGCTGATTTTTCTTTCTCTGTCATAGCTCACTGTGTGAGCTTGGGGAAGCAAAGAGTGAGTTTCCATGGTGGAACTTAAGTGCTAGCACACTTGTGAACATTGCGAAGGTGTTAGGGAGGTTCACCCATGAGGCGGGACTCATCCGACGAAGTTTGGAGCTCCGAAATGAGGCCCGAATTAGCTCATTCCAGTGAGCTTACTGCAGTGCATGTGCGCCCAAAACAGTGGGTTTCTTGGCTTGATTCGTCTTCCTATCGACTCAACCGATCGATGTGAGTATTCTGCTACCTCCGTTGATGTGTTCACTCATTGTTTCATGCTTAGATTTGATCTTGGGACCTAATAGAAACTCAACATTCCAGCCCCATGCCTAGCACGTGACATCTGATACTGGATCGTAATACGCAATACTACGTATACTACATCTGACAAAGATTAAATATTCCATTAAGAATATTTTTGGAGAATTGTGTAGGCACAGTGCTTTGCTAGAAGCCAACTACGTCTCGTAAATCGGTAAAGATGTAGTACTAGGTTGTACGTGTTCGGATAGTCCAACGATCGGATTTACTGCCATTATATCTAGGGATCTCATAGGTCACTTCCCGAAGATTCACCGATGACGTATGACTCGCACATTATTAATCTGGGATAATAATAGTAGAGAGAGAAAATTAATCTAGGATTAATTACAGAGATAGTTTATCTGGGATAAAATACTATTTAAAGAGAGAGAACGATTACTTTTGAAATTAATCGATAAACTAAATATTCGATATATTAAACGAAATTGGATTTCGATGCGAAACTAAAATTATTTTAATTCGGACGAACGAGTTAATTTAGAATTAATTCGCTAGCGACGTGAATAGTAATTTTGCTATGCATAATTATTTAATTAAATTTGATTAATTACGTCGCAATGAAAATTCGTTAATTCAGAATTAGAGAACCCGAGCCCGGGAGTGTTTGCGGGCCCACTCGTATTTCGAATCAAGTGGGGCCCACAAGTCACATCAAGCATCACATCATTAGTCATTATTGTGATATAAGTCACATCAACTTTGTGTGATGTGATGGTTGTCACTTTTATGATTGATGAGGGTGGTTGAAAGGATTTAATGCCTTATACCTTTTTTGAATTTGGAATTTTGGTATTAGATTTTTGAAATCCAAATACACAAAAACCAACTCATCTTCTTCTCTCCATCATCTCCAACTCACGGCCTATGAACCATTTTTCTCTCTAAGTTCTTGGCTTAGCCGAGAACAAAAAGAAGCAAAAGGGGAAGATTTGTGGTAAATTTTTCCAATATGCTAGCACATCCAAGGTGTCTCACAAAGGTGATAGGGAAACTCATTCATGAGCATGGAATCTAAAATCAAAGCTTGGAGCTTGAAGACAACACAAGGAGCACAAATGGAAGGTTTGACAGAAACTTCAAGTAAGAAAAGTTTTGTGTTCGTCGCATCCAAAAGCCGATCAAAATGAGTATTTCTGTAACTTTACTTTGAAGTATTCACACTTTTATAGCTTAATTAGATCTTGGTTTGACCTAGAAAACCAAACAATGGTATCAGAGCCATGATTTAGCATGAAATTGGAATTAGGGTTATTAACTTTAAATTTGGGTAAAATTGATTTGAGCATGATTTAAAGAAATTGTTTGATTGAGTATGCCTGAATGATGATGACTTAGAGTTATGCATGATCAATCTGATGAAAATTGAATTGGATTAATTGCCCCCAAATATTTGGCTTGGCCGAATGTGATAGTTGCCCTAAAGTCATGGTGATTTTGTTTTTTGATCATTGGATGAGTTGAAAGACTTGGGATAAATTGATTTAGGATTAATTAGATTAAAATCGAAATCGGATTTAAAATCTCTAAATTTCTGTGAGCTTCAAAGCCTGAATGGGATTGATTTTGCTTCAATTATGTTGGACATGAATTGATGATTATAAAGCATGATTAATTATATAAATTGCTATTTTGGAAATGTTGATTTATGTAGTTAATTATGGCTAATACACTTTAGTTAATTGAATTGTGAAATTTGGAATTTTGGAATTTAATTAGTTGGGCTAAATTTGGAATTGGGCTTATAAAGTTGTATTTGGGCCTAATAGGCTTGGTTGTGCCAAGTTTGGTTTAGGTTAATTGGTTGGATCCAATTGGGCCTAAAACCATTTCCATAAAGTCCAAATATAATATAATGGGCCTTAATATTTTTGATTTTGGCAAGGGGTGATTCCTGATTGGGCTTTGGTTGCCAAAGCCCATGCCTTATAAATTATTGAAAGCCCATTGGACTTTAATTAAATTGACATTGGATGTTAATTGGGCTTTGAGACCGTTAAGATTAGATTTAAAATCTAAGTCGCAAAGGCACATTAAAAGTGTAATTGTTTAATTTGGAATTAAATAAAAAATTAGTATTGAATACAAATTAAATTGGATTTAATATTATAGTTTAATATAATTCAAGAATTCGCGCAAATCAAATCATTGTTTGAACATTGGATGGTCATTAATTTCATATTAATTCATTGGATTAGATTGATTGATAACATTCTTTGTGTGAATACATGGATGTGATGTATGAATAATGTATATCAGATGGATATTAGATGGGTGAGAGCAATTTTGGAAATTATTGTAATCAATTTATAATTTGTTAAATTGGACCTGCGTGTCCAGCCTATTATCTCTTGACTCTTTGTATTTCTCTTCTCACCTATTCCCCTCAATGTAAATGAGGTTTCTTTAGAAGTGTTATATAATCGGGTAGAAGTAAGATTTGTGCTAGTGGGAGAGAGGAAATGGAGAGATTTGTTCTAGGAATTTAATATTTAAAATATCTATCAGCATATCATTATTAATTTATTTACGGCGCCTTATTATGATTTTAGAATGCATGTTTAAGGGTGTATGATGAGACCTAATCAAAGCTAATTAATTGGTTGCCAATTACCCGAAAAACCCTCAATAAATATTAAGCGATTTCCGTCCATTGAGTGATTCATTCTCAAGATCCAAGATTGGCACTAGTTTATTGGCCAAAGTCAAGACCTTTGTCCATCACGGATGTGTTTGAATCATGAAGGCTTTGTTCCATATCGTATGTCTTGTCCAAGTTGTGATTTTTTGGCCAAAGTCAAGATCACTTCTTATCCATCGACATCAATTAAGAAGCTTTCTGAAGTCAATGGGTCATGCTTAACTAGAATCATTAAACTTATTGTGCCAAAGTCAAGGCTCAGTTGATTTAGAGGAAAAAGGTTAGGAAAATATATTGGATATATTGGGATATATATTGTATATATGTTTCGGACTTAGATGTCCACCTACTGGATCTAGGAATTAGATGAGATACAATTGATCTTAGAGATCTTCCTAGTTAAGTTTCATACAATTTGTTGGCAAAAGTCAAGATTGTGTGTTATTTAACGGGATCCTAGCCCACTAGGAAACTAGGTTTCCCGAGTACTCAACAGAGGGTTAGAGGCTCGCTGAAAAATAGTGGGAGGCAAGTATTAAATTTGTAATTTCATTTAAATACTTGCCAAAACGCGCTCATTTCATTTTTCGTAATTTATTTATATATATGTATATTAGTTGGACTAATATTTAAATGTTGTTTTAATTAAACAGTTAGACTGTATTCAAACTGTTTCATTTATAGTTGATTATATAATTGGATTATAGTAATCAATATATTTGAATTTAACCAAATTTAAAATTATAGTTGATTATATAGTTTGACTATAGTAATCATTATATACAAATGTACTTGAAATCATTGATTAGATAGTTGGACTATTGGAATCAAGATAACTGAAAGATTAGCATTTAGAACATAATCCTGGGTGAAAATATTCTTAAACGGCTTCAATTTTCAGATTGGGAATAGCACATCAAGATAGTCCTGAGAACTGAGAAGTTATTTTATTTGTTAAAATGACATATCGGGCCTAAGCCCGGAGTTCAGCAAAAAGTAGAGCATGATCTTTTGAAGATTCATGTGATGATAACTTTAGTGCTTAATCCATTATCCTTGCCATAATGACTCCTTAATTTCATCATCATAACTAAGTATTAGATCTTTAAACCATGATGTTGAAATTAAAGGATCTTCATAGGTCTATACCAAGATCATAGAAGCATTTATTGCAATAGAAAACTCTTGGAGAGTTAATAGCTATGCTCAAGGAGACAAAGCCAATGTTTGCAAAAAGGGTAAGAAGCGCATGGCACATCTTACGTCAACATCCCAGAAGGCCAAGGCTTGGCCGAAGGCTTCTGAGGTGCGGAAAAGGGCAAAGGTAAAATCATCTCAGTCTTCTAGGAAGACAAATGACATATCCCAAAATGTCTGTCAAGACTGTGGCAAACGGGGTTACCAGAAGCGTAACTGCCGTATGGATAAGGCAAACATAAAGGAAATGAAGACGGGACAAGGCTCCGACTTCAAGTATGTTTGTCATAAACATGTTTACTACTGGTTTCAAAATTAGATTTTTTTGATACTAGATGTGGTACATAAATATATGTACTGATGTACAGAATCTGCTGATTAGCAGGAGACTGACTTCAGTTGAGATTGATCTGCGAATCAGAAACGGGACGAGAGTCGCTGTTTTAACCATAGAAACCTTAATTTTGGAACTACCATTGGGGCATGTACTTAAATTAAGAAACTATTATAATGTAACTAGTTTGACTAGAAACATTATCTCTATATCTAAGTTTAACCCGTTGCGGGTATACCTTTATATTCTAGAACACTAAAGTATTTTATTTTATAAAGATGATATTGAGATAAACACATTAGATGTGAATAACAGTATTTATAATAAACACATTAGATGTGAATAACAGTATTTATATTTTGAATATAAACGAATCTCAAACATAAAACATGACAAATAAATAGCTTAAACTGATTTAATAAGATGAGACTTATTTATGGAATTGTTGTCTATGACACATTTAACAAGACTCGTATATCCATTCTTTCGAATAGTGGGTATTAGGATGGATTTGATTCTATTCAAATAAAGTCTATGAATCTAGTTTATTAGGAAAAGTACCTAAAATACATTTTACTTGGTAAAAATGTAAGTGCCACCGATCTGTTAGCCCTCATTCATAGTGACATTAGTTGGCCTATATCTAGCTAGGCTAGAGGTGGATATGAATACTTCGTAACCTTTACGGATATAGCATCGCGTTATGGTTATGTGTTTCTTTTGAAACATAAATCGGAAACTTTTGAGTAAATCAAAGAGTTTCGACATGAAGTAGATAGACAGACCGGCTAAAGTATTAAACCGTCACGATTAGACCGTGGTGGAAAACACTTAATCAATAAGTTTCTCGAATAATTGAAAGATTATAGTATTCTTTCATAGTGGACTCTTCTTGGAACACCTCAATCCTGATGGTGTGTCCGTACAGAGAAACCGAACTTTGTTGGACACAGTAAGGTTAATCATGAGTCGCTCTGAGCTACCATTTTCCTTCAAAGGATAAGCATTAAACAGTGCAATATTTATTCAGAATAAGGTTCCATAAAAATCTGTTAGACAGACTTCATATTAGATATGAACAGGAAATAAATCGGGTTTTCTCATTCCTGAAGATTTGGGAATGCTGGGCATAAGTTTGGATGATATCAAACTAAAACCCAAATCGGATAAGTGCCTAATTTTTAGGTTGTCCTAAGGAAACCAAAGTATAGTACTTATACATCTCACAATAGAACAATTTAATTATTGGTCACCATGCGGTTTTCCTAAGAGGAATACCTATATGCAGTGGTAAGTAGGAGGAAAATAAAACTCGATAAAAATCGGAGTAATATTATTTCTGGCACCGATTCCATAATAGAACACAAACAGTTCATCAGGGATGAAACTGTACCATAATTTTCGAATACACAAGAATTGCGTGGATTAGAGAGAGTCAGAAAATAACCTGGGAGGTATGGGTTTTTGATCTTACCTCATAAAGATGTCAATCTTATTGAGGAACATGAACTGTCTGTTGGACAATTATGACCCATAGCATCACTATTTGTACAGAACATAGTGTTGTTGTACAAATTAACTATGTGACAAAAGAAATTGCTATTTTATCATTTGTGATTAGATCACCAAGATGTATAAATGATAGAAGGTCCATATGATTAGTTTTGGATTGAGATGATATGAGACAGTATCAATCCATAAAGGTTTAATCATTAAATATCCCTAGTCGTAGTATTATCGAGATTGGACATCGATAATGTGGAATAGACTAATATTACACTTATACGTGTTATGCGAGCATAACGGCATAGTTCTCATATATTTGGGTAGTGGATACTCATGGAAGTGTAATAGGAGGTTGTGTTTTACCGATGGTACGAAAAACAGCTTCGCTCTAGACCCCCTCGAAATTCCATTGGTAGTATAACTATGTGTCTATAGAAATCCGAATCAGGGTATGTGTATTTGGTCTTAACCTGAGACTTGCACCGCTAATACTTGCGACAATCAATATACTTTGGTTTTGGTCGTCCAGGGCTTTAACCGGTTCTGTGTACGCCTCTTCTAGGTATATTGAGAATCGTAGTGAATTGGGTGTGATGTCAAGATGGAAGTATCACTTCAGTTATAATGGAGATGATGATCATGTAGGATACGAAACTTGTTCTCTTATATGCTGCAGCTATCGGGATATTATGACTAGGTCATGTATATCCGATTATAGAGACTAGTTACCAGAGATCCGATATGTGCTTCGTACGGGGCAGACACATTTCCAGCCCCAAGCCTTGCACGTGAATATCTGATACTGGATCGACATACATGATACTATGTATACTACGCCTGATATAGATCACTTATTCCTGTAAGCATGTTTCTGGAGAATTGGGTAGGCATGACACTTTGCTTAAAGCCAACCTTGTCTTGTAAATCGGTAAAAATATAGTACTAGGTACGCACGTGTTCGGATGGTCAGACGACCAGATTTACTGCCAACATATCCGGGGATCTCATGGGTCACTTCCCGAAGATTCACCGATGACGTATGACTCGCACTTCATTAATCTGGGATTAATAAGTAGAGAGAGAAAATTAATCTAGGATTAATTACAGAGATAGTTTATCTGGGATAAAATACTATTTAAAGAGAGAGACCGATTAATTTGGAATTAATCGATAAATTAATATATTCGATATATTAAACGAAATTGGATTTCGATACGGAATTGAAATTAGATTTTAATTCAGGCGAATGAGTTAATTTAGAATTAATTCGTTAGCGATATGAATAGTAATTTTACTAGGCATAATTATTTAATTAAATTTGATTTAATTACGTCGCAACGGAAAATTCGTTAATTCGGAATTAGCGAACCCGAGCCCTAGAGTGTTTGCGGATGCACTCGCATTTCGAATCGAGTGGGGTCCACAAGTCACAACACGCGTCACATCAGTCACTCAAGTGATGGAAGTCTCATCACCTTTTTGATGATTGACATCTAGTCACTATTCATTGAGTGATGTGAATAGTAATAGATGTTGATGTGTTGAAAGATATTTATCATATTTTATTTGACATTTGACTTTTTTTTTGTATTAGATAATCAAATACACAAAATAACTTTAACCTCTCTCTCTCTCATGGATTCGGCCATGGAGGCCATTTCTCTCTTCTCTCCCTTTTGGCTTTTGAAGCCATTTTTCCTTCTCTTTTCTTGGCTTGGCCGAGAGAAGAAAATAGAAACAAGGTACCAGCACACACTTTAGAGGCATACAAGGTGATAGGGAACTAAACACATGAGCATGGAATCACCATTTGCAAAGCTTGGAGCTTGGAGCTTCCATGGAGGTATTGGCCGAATGCTTCATCAATAAAGAGGAAATTTTTGTTCTTCGTCGCATCCAATCCGATCAATGTGAGTATGATTCCGCCATATTTCATTGTGTATTCATATGTGTTTCATTGCTTGAAAATGATCCTTGGGACTTAATAGAAACCCAACACCGTCTACGTATGGGGAAGTGCTACAAGGTATCGACTCCCTATTATGGCAAAGTGCCATGAAGTCTGAAATGGATTCCATGTATACCAACTAAGTTTAGACACTGGTTGCTGTACCAGAAGGCATTGTGCCTAATGGCACTATATGAGTCTTCAAGGAAGACATACATGGATGTAAACATATAAATGTACAAAGTTAGGCTTGTACAAAAGGGTATCGTCATCAATACAGTGTCGATTACAACGAAACCTTTTAACCATTGCCATGGTTATGCATGTTTCATTTATGAAATATGGCAGTAGTATATCAAAACCGCTTTCCTTAACGGAAACCTTTTGGAGGTTGTTTATCAACATCCTAACTGTTTTGTCGTACCAAAACAAGAAAACAAGGTTTGCAAATTAAATCAATCCATTTAAGGGTTGAAGCAAGCATTATGTTCTTGGAACTGATATTTTGATGTAATCATAATGGTGTATGATTTAATTCAAAACAAATATGATTCTTGTGTATATAAGGAGGTTGGTGGGAGCGCACTGATAATGATTGTCCTAAATAATGATGATATATCATTTCTTGGAAATGATATTCCCATATTAAAATCGGTGAAAGCTTGGCTTTCATGGAAAATTCTCCATATAATACTTGGGAGAAACATCATTTATTCTAGGAATAAAGATATATTAGGATAGATCTAAATGTTGTTGGCACTCTCCGAGAACTCGTACATTGAAAGAAATGTACGTGACCTGGTGTCTCATACGCTTTGAGCATATAAAGTCACAATCGGGCCAATCCAAGTGAGAGTCATTGGATTGATGTTAAGAACATCCATAAGTATCTTAGATGAACTAAGGATGCCTTCTTAAGCTATGGAGAAGGAGAACTTGAAGTGACTAGGTTCACCGCTGCAAGTTTCCAAACCGATAAAAACGACTGTAAGTCGTAATAAAGGTACTATATAGTTTGAATAACGGAACAGTGAGCTGAAAATCTTCCAAGCAACATACTGTTGCCGAATAAACAACAAAAGCAGAATTTTACTACAGCTGGCGCAGCAGAACAAGAATTTTGGATCTAACTTATTCTAATTAGATTAGAAATAGTTCTGTTAGCAGCTGAGCTAGGCTACAGCACAGGCTAAAGAATTAATGGTCTCATCAATGATCCGATATGTACTTTAACTATTTTCATCTAATTCGTCGGATCACACATCGTGGCGATGTGATGATCGTATAAATCGCATCAGATGATAACCTTTTAAATCCGCTGACGAAAGCTGTTTTATCAGCAGAAGTTTGAGCGACCCATACATAGTTCAAGTGTATGACACTTGAGTGATTGGCTATAGGCCAAGTGGGAGATTGTTGGACAATCATGACCCACAGTATCACTATTTGTACAGAACATGGTGTTGTTGTACAAATTAACTATGTGACAAAGGAAATTGCTCTTTTATCATTTGTAATTGGATTACCAAGATACATAAATGATAAAAGTCCTTATGATTAGTTCCGGATTGAGATGATATGAGACAGTATCAATCCAAGAAGGTTTAAATATTAAATAATCCATAGTCATAGTATCTTCGAGATTGATTTCGATAATGCGGAATAGACTAGTATTGCACTTGTGCGCGTTGTGGGAGTATAACGGCATAGTTCTCATATATTTGGTTATTGGATACTCATGCAAGTGTAATAGGAGGTTCTGTTTACCGATGGTACGGAAATAGTTTCGCTCTGGATAGACCCCGCGGAATTCCATTGGTAGTATGACTATGTGTCTATGGAAGTCCGATTCAGGATAGGTGTATTTGGTCTTAACCTGAGACTTGCACCGTTAATACTTGTGACAATCAATATACTTTGGTTTTGGTCGTCCAGGGCTTTAACAGGTTCTGTGTACACCTCTTCTGGGTATATTGAGAATCGTAGTATATTGGGTATGATGTCAAGATGGAAGTATCACTCCAGTCATAGTGGAGATGATGATCACGTAGGATACATAACTGGTACTCTTTTATGCTGCAGCTATCGGGATAATATGACAAGGTCATAGTTATCCGATTATAGAGATCGGTTACCAGAGATCCGATATGTGCTTCGTACGGGGCAGACACAATTCCAGCCCCAAGCCTAGCATGTGACATCTAATACTGGATCGTAACACGCAATACTATGTATACTACGTCTGAAAAGATTAAATATTCCATTAAGAATATTTCTGGAGAATTAGGTAGGCACGGTGCTTTGCTAGAAGCCAAACATGTCTCGTAAATCGGTAAAGACGTAGTACTAGGTACGTACGTGTTCGGATGTCCGACGACCGGATATACTGCCAATATATCCAGGGATCTCATGGGTCGCTTCCCGAAGATTCACCAATGACGTATGACTCACACGTTATTAATCTGTGATTAATAAGTAGAGAGAAAAAATTAATCTAAGATTAATTACAGAGATATTTTATCTGGGATAAAAAAAACTATTTAAAGAGAGAGAACGATTAAATTGGAATTAATCAATAAAATAATAAATTCGATATATTAAACGAAATTGGATTTTGACGTGAAATTAAAATTAGATTTTAATTCGGGCGAACGAGTTAATTTAGAATTAATTCGCTAGCGATGTGAATAGTAATTTTACTAGGCATAATTATTTAATTAAATTACATTTAATTACATCGCAACAAAAATTTGTTAATTCAGAATTAGCGAACCCGAGCCCATGAGTGTTTACGGGCCCACTCATATTTCGAATCAAGTGGGGCCCACAAGTCACATCACGTGTCACATCATTAGTCATTCTTGTGATGTAAGTCACATCAACTTTGTGTGATGTGATGGTTGTCACTTTTTTGATTGATGGGGGTGGTTGAAAGGCTTTAATGCCTTGTACCTTTTTTGAATTTGGAATTTTGGTATTAGATTTTTGAAATCCAAATACACAAAAACCAACTCATCTTCCTCTCTCCCTCTTCTCCAACTCACGACCTAGGAGCCATTTTTCTCTCTAAGTTTTTGGCTTGGCCGAGAACAAAAAGAAGCAAAATGGGAAGATTTGTGGCAAATTTTTCCAAGATGCTAGCACATCCAAGGGGTCTCACAAAGGTGATAGGGAAACTCATTCATGAGCATGGAATCTAAGATCAAAGCTTGGAGCTTGAAGACAACACAAGGAGCACAAATGGAAGGCTTGGCCGAAACTATAAGGAAGAAATGTTTTGTGTTCGTCGCATCCAAAAGCTGATCAAAGTGAGTATTTTCGCAACTTTACTTTGATGTATTCGCACTTTTCATAGCTTAATTAGATCTTGGTTTGACCTAGAAAACCAAACAGCGGCATTCCATATCGACAAATGATATTCCGAGCTATGAACTTTGCCATTTGTTTTGCTATGACGTTGCGGAATGACTCAGCTTCCACCCTTTTCGAGAAGTAGTCTACTACCATTACTTTGAAGTGATGTCCGTTTGATGCGTCCGGTCAAATTTTCCCGATCATTTCAATTCCCCATGCTGAGAAAGGCCACGGCTTTGACAGCCCATGCAACTTTGTGTGTGGCAAATGATTCAAGTTACCGTGTGCTTGACAATCATGATAGAATTTTACCAGATTTGCGCACTTAGCTTCCATAGTGGACCAGTAAAAGCCTTGTCTCACTATCTTCCGAGACAAATTTAGTCCTTTCATATGCGGTCCACATACTCCGACATGTACTTCTTCCATTGCCTTTTGAGCCTCTTTCTTCTTCAGAAATTTCAGCTGGATACCATTTGCTTGTCTTTTGTACAGTTCTCCCTTCAAACTTACATATTGAGAAGCCAACTTCTGGATGGCTATTCTGTCTTTTCTACTTGCTTCTTTCGGGAATTCTCCCCGCTCCAGATATCTCTGAATATCGTAATACCAAGGTTTCCCATTGTCGCCCTCTACTTCTAATATCCTTCCTATCTCGTAGATAGGTCTTTTTGTTGTTGTCAACACTAGAGGTCTCATCACCAACTTCTTTGGATTTTCCCAAGTCGCGGCCAGTGTGGCTAATGCGTCGGCCATTTGATTCTCTTCTCACGGCAAATGCTGGAACTTACAATCATTATTCCTTCAAATCCCATTCTACTTGCATCTGTCAGATTACCAACATCGAGTCTCTGAAGATTTCCACGCTCTTAGCCTTCAATGCTATCAGTGATGTCAGTCCAAAGGTGCATGCCTCATACTCAGCCATATTATTGGTTACACCGAACGTTAATCTCTTGGCTATAGGCAATGTTTCTCCTTCAGGGGTTACTATCACAATCCCGATTCCGGCTCCTTTACAGTTCACTACTCCGTCAAAGTACATCTTCCATCATTGAACTATTATCGCTTAGATCTCCTCATCTGTACTGATATCCCCCTATCGGTTGTAATGCCAGGAACTCTGCCACGGCTCCCCCTTTGATCACTTTAGAAGTGAGATACTCAATGTCAAACTCTGTCAGTAATACCAACCATCGGCCCAACTTCCCTACCAGTGAAGGTACCGAATGCAGATACTTCAAATGATTCTTCTTGGCTACCACTTGGATCTTGTATGACTGGAAATAATGACGTAACTTTCTAGAAGCCCATACTACTGCCAAACAGATCTTCTCTACTTCTTGGTAGCGGGATTCGTACGGAAGCATCTTTTTACTGAGATAATAGATGGCACCCCTTGTTTCATCCACTTATACCATCATCGCTCCAAGTGCTTTGAGTTCTATAGCCAAATACAGTACCAATGGTCTGCCTAGTTTCAGAGGTTTCAGGATGGGATGTTTCACCAAATATTCTCTGATCTTGTTGAAGGCCTCTTGACATTGCTCATCCCATTTTACCGGTTGGTCCTTCCTCAGCAATTTGAAGATGGGTTCACATACTGATGTCAACTTTATAATGAACAGACTAATATACTGAATCTTCCCAAGGAATGCCCTTACTTCTTTCTCTATCTTTGGCGTAGGTATCTCGGTGATCACTTTGATCTTCTCAAGGTCTACTTCTATCCCTCCCATTCCGACTGTGTGTCCTAGTAACTTTTCTGACGTTACTCCGAACACGCACTTCTTAGGATTTAACCGCAAGTTGTACTTATCGGCTCGTTCAAGGATTTTCTCCAGCACTTCTATATGTCTGCCTCTCATCTCTGATTTCACCGTCATGTCATCCACATATACCTCAATCTCCTTATGTATCAAGTCATGGAATAACGAAACGGCCATCCGTTGGTAAGTTGCTCCTACATTCTTTAGTCCAAACGGCATCACTTTGTAACAATACATACCCCACTTCGTGACAAAGGCAATCTTATACTTATCTTCTTTACCCATAAGAACTTGATTGTATCCTGAGAACCCATCTGCGAACGAGTACATGGTAGATAAAGCCGCACTATCAACTAGTACGTCTATATGAGATAAAGGAAAGTCATCTTTTGGGCAAGCTTTGTTAAGGCCTCCGGCACCCTTATCTTGCTCAATGCCTCAACCATGGCCCACCTGTGCTCTTGCAATGCACACAGAAACTCCCAAATACTTAGATATGCTCGTGTCATCTTCAGCTGATGCAACACTACATCACCTTCAGCATTGTCCCCGTCAACACTTCCTTAACTTTTTCTGCGGCATCACCATAGAAACGCCCGCTGTGGGTCATTCCTTTCACTTCCTCTTCATCACTGCCTGAGAAGTCCTCCCAGAAATGATTTCCTCGCTCTGTTTCATCATCACTACTACTATCCCATATCCCCAAGCAAAAGGCTTGGTGGTCAAAGGTTCGGAGGACAAAGCTTTCTGGTAAGCCGGAGCCAATCATATTGGTAGGTGGTGGTACAGAGTGATAGTTTGGTAGGGGGTTCCGTGTTGGTTTCGATTGATGTCCCAAGATCATATTAAGCCATGAAATAGAATGAATACACAAGGAAGAGTGGCGGAAACACATTTACAAAGATCGGTTGGATGTGATGCTCAATAAAAATTTCTTTCTCCCTTTGAGATGTATTCGGCCAAGCCCTTGTTTTTGTTGATGAGAATGAAGCAAGCTCCAAGCTCTTAAGGAAATCCAAGCTCTAAGATTGCCTTCCCTATCACATTGTTTGATTCTTGATGTGCTAGCAAAAGATGAAAGAAAATCAAATCTTCCTTCACCACTTGGAGTTCATGGTTTTAGCAAGAGAGAGTGAGAGAGTTTTTGTGTTTTTTTCTTTGTTTTCTAAAAATAAATTACCAAAACAATTACCCAAAAATTTGGTATATGCTTTACCAAAGTTAAAGCAAATTTTTGGCTCCAAAATGGCATTAAATGCCCACAACTGCTTCCATCATGAATCGTGACAGCATGTCACTCACAAAAAGTGACTTTGACATCTATCACCTTTATATGACAAGTGATGTGACTCACGATGTGACTTGTGGGCTCCACTTTAATTCAAAATACGAGTGGGCTCGTAAACACTTCCGGGCTCGGTTTCGCTAATTCCGAATTAATGAACTTCTGTAGCGACGTAATTAAATAATTATGCCTAGCGAAATTACTATTCACGTCACTAACGAATTAATTCTAAATTAACTCGTTTGCCTGAATTAAAATCTAATTTTAATTCTGCATCGAAATCCAATTTCGTTTAATATATCGAATATATTATTTTATCGATTAATTCCAAATTAATCTTTCTCTCTCTTCAAATAGTACTTTATCCAAGATAAAGTCTCTCCGTAATTAATCCCAGATAAATTAAGTTCGAATCATACGTCATCGGTGAATCTTCGAGAAGCGACCCAAGAGATCCATGGATATGTTAGCAGTAAATATGGTTGTCGGACTATCCGAACACGTACGTACCTCGTACTACATTTTTATCGATTTACGAGATAAGGTTGGCTTTTAGCAAAGCACCATGCCTACCCAATTCTCTAGGAATATTCTTACTGGAATATACGATCTATATCAGGTATAGTATACCGTAGTATTGCATATTGCGATCTAGTACCACATGTCACGTGCAAGGCCTGAGGCTGGAATAATGTCTGCCCCGTACAAAACACATATCGGATATCAAGCAACTAGTCTCTTTGAATCGGATAATCATGACCTTGTCATATTATCCCGATGGTTGCAATATAATAGAGAACCAGTTCTGAATCCCTGCATGATCATCATCTCCATATGTCTGAAGTGATACTTCCGTCTTGACATCACATCCAATACACTACGGTTCTTAATAAACCCAGCAGAGGCGTACACATAACCTGTTAAAGTCCTGGACGATCAAAACCAAAGTTTACCGATTTTCACAAGTACTAGCGATGCAAGTCTCAAGTTAAGACCAAATACACCTACCCTGAAGCGGACTCCCATAGACACATATGCATGCTACCAATGGGATTTCGCGGGGTCTATCCAGAGCGAAGCTGTTTTCTGTACCATCGGTAAAACACAACCTCCTATCGCACTTGCACAAGTATCCTATATTTAAACATATGAGAACTATATCGTTATGCCCTCACAACGCGCACAAGTGCAATACTAGTCTATTCCGTATTATCAATGTCCAATCTCGATGAAACTACGACTAGGGATATTTAATGATTAAACCTTTATGGATTGATACTGTCTCATGTCATATCAATCCAGAACTAATCATAAGGACTTCTACCATTTGTATATCAAAGTAAATAAATACAAAACGGTAAAAGACAATTTCATTACTACATAGTTAATTTTGTACAAAAACAAAATGTCTCTTACAAACAGTGACGTTATGGGTCATAATTGTCCAACAATCTCCCACTTGGCCTATAGCCAGTCACTCAAGCATCTAATACCGGAACTATGTACATGTCACTCAAACTTTTGCTGAGGAATAGCTTTCGTCTGCAGATCTGCCATGTTGTCATCTGATGCGACCTTCTCGACCTTTACATCGCCACGATGTATGATCTCACGAATCAGATGGATACGTCGAAGAATATGCTTGGATCATTGATGAGACCACGGTTTCTTAGCCTGTGCTATAGCCCCGTTATTGTCACAATATAATGGAACAGGCTCAGCTGCTAATGGAACTACTCCTAATCCAATCAGGAATTTTCGGATCCAAACTGCCTCTTTTGCTGCTTCAGCTGCAGCAATATACTCCGCTTCTGTTGTTGAATCGGCAATAGTCTCTTGCTTGGAAGATTTCCAACTTACTGCTCCGTTATTCAAATAAAATATGTACCAGGATTACGACTTACTAACGTCTTAGTCGGTTTGGAAACTTGCATTGGTATACCCAGTTTGTTGGACAGTTATGACCCATACTGTCACTATTTGTACAAATCATAGTGTTGCTGTACAAATTAACTATGTGACAAAGGAGATTGCACTCTTATCATTTGTGATTAGATCACCAAGATATATAAATTATGAGAGGTCCTTATGATTTGTTCCTGGATTGAGAATGATATGAGACAGTATCAATCCACGAAGGATAAATCATTAAATATCCCTAGTCAGAGTATTATCGAGATTGGACATCGATATATATGTAAAAGACTAGTATTGCACTTGTGCGCATTGTGAGGGCACAACGACATAGTTCTCATATATTTGGGTATTGGATACTCATACAAGTGTAATAGGAGGTTGTGTTTCACCGATGATACGGGAAACGGCTTCGCTTTGGATAGACCCCCTCAGAATTCCATTGGTAGTATGACTATGTGTCTATGGAAGTCCGAAATCAAGGTAGGTGTATTTGGTCTTAACTTGAGACTTGCACCGCTAATACTTGCGACAATCAATATATTTTGGTTGCGGTCGTCCAGGGCTTTAACAAGTTCTGTGTACGCCAATACTGGTATATTGAGAATCGTAGTGTGTTGGGTGTGATGTCAAGACGGAAGTATCACTCCAGTTATAGTGGAGATGATGGTCACGTAGGATACGGGACTGGTGCTCTTAAATGCTACAGCTATCGGGATAAAATGACAAGGTCAGGTTTATCCGATTATAGAGACTAGTCACCAGACATCCGATATGTGCTTCGCACGGGGCAGACACAATTCCAGCCACAGGCCTAGCACGTGATCATCAGATACTGGACAGAAATACGCAATACTATGTATACTACGCCTGATATAGATCCTTTATTCCTGTAAGGATATTTCCGGGGAATTATGTAGGCATGGCGCTTTGCTAGAAGCCAAACTTGTCTTGTAAATCGGTAAAACGTAGTACGAGGTTCTTACGTGTTCGGATAGTCCGACGACCAACTTTACTGCCAACATATCCGGGGATCTCATGGGTCGCTTCCCAAAGATTCATCGATGACGTATAACTCGCACTCTAAATTAATCTTGGATTAATTAGAAGAGAGAGAAAATTAATCTGGGATTAATTGCAGATATATTTTATCTAGGATAAAATATCATTTAAAGAGAGATAACAATTAATTTGGAATTAATTAGTAAATTAATATATTTGATATATTAAACGAAATTGGATTTCGACGCGGAATTAAAATTAGATTTTAATTCAGGTGAACGAATTAATTTAGAATTAATTCGTTAGCGACATGAATAGTAATTATGCTTGGCATGATTATTTAATAAAATTAGATTTAATTACGACGCAATGGAAAAATCGTTAATTTGGAATTAACGAACCCGAGCCCGAGATTATTTGCGAGCGCATTCGTATTTCGAATTCGAGTACGGCACGCAAGTCAAATCAAGCATCAAATTGCTAGTCGCATCTAGCGTCACATCATTCGTCAATCAAGTGATGGATGTCTTTCACTTTGAGTGATTGACGCAAGTCACTATTCATGATTGATGGATTGATGTGAGTTGATGGAAGTGGTTGGTGCCATTATGGCTTGACTTTTGAAAGACAAATTCATTCCAAATAAATTTGAAATTCACTTTTGGATATTAGATACACAAATTTGAAGTCAAATGTACACAACACTTTCTTTCTCTCATCTCTCTCTCTCTCGCCCAATGGGGCAAATTTCTCTTCTATTTTGGCAGTTCACTGCCGTGAACCAAGAGGAAAAATGAAGCTTAGAGTCGCGATTTTATGGCAAAATCAGGAGTGCTAGCACACTATGAAGTCATGCGAAGGTGATAGGGAAGTCTACCAATGAGCCGGGAATCGTTTGACGAAGTTTGGAACTTGGATTCTTGAAGTTTGATGGCCGAAAATGTGCAGTCCAGAAGCTCACTGCCGAATATATAAATAGCAGAAAAAGAAATTTTGTTGCTTGCCGCGTCGCTCAACCGCTCGATGTGAGTATTCCGTAACTTCGTCGTTGTTATTCACACATGTTTTATTGCTTTTGATTCGATCCTTGGGACCGTAGAACACCAACAATGGTATCAGAGCATTGTTAAAAGCATGAAACGAATTTAGGGCTTAAAATTTGTTAAAATGTTTTTGAGCATGATTTGAATTAATTGGATGTTTGAGTATGCTTATAACATGTTTAATTGAAGTTTGATTTGATCAATTTCATTAAAATGATTTGGAACAATTTTCCCCAAAATTTCTTGCTTGGCCGTGAGTTATGCCCTATTTGGTCTTGGTTTTTTTTGATTTTTTAATTCATTGGATGAGTTAGAATCATTCGGGAATGTGATTTAATGTCGATTGTTGAATTAATTGGATTGAATTCGAATCGGACACAAATCCCCTCCATTGGCCGAGACTTTTAAAAGCATGAAATGGGTTTGATTTTAATCAAAATGTCTTGGACATGTGATGATGGAAATGAGCATGATTAATTGTATAAATAGATGTTTTAGAAATGTTAATTTGGGTGATTAATCATGATATACACTTTAGGTTAATTAAATATAAAATTGGAATTTTGTATTTAATTAATTGGGCCTTAAAATTGGATTTGGGCTTGTTATGTTGTAAATGGGCTTATTGGGCTTTGTTGTACAAAGTAGGGTTTAGGAAAAATTGGTTGGATCCAATTAGGCCCAAAACCGCTTCCATGAAGCCTAAATGCGACTTAATGGACCTTTAAAGTTTAATTAGGCCTAATGGGCCAAAATTGATTTCTGGACTTATGGGGTAATTCCCTGATTAGATTTTGGTTATTCGGTTTGACCCGAGTTGACCAAAAGTACACGCCTTAAGAAATTAATTAAAAGCCCATTGGACTTGAATTAAATTAACGTTGGACGATAATCGGTTTTTGAGACGCGTTGCGATTAAATTTGGAATTTAAATCGTAAAGGTTCGTTAAATAAAGTGTGTTATTTAATTTGGAATTAAATAAGAGAATTAGAATTAAATGCATATTGATTTGGATTTAATTATGTAGTTTAATTTAATTATAGAATTCTTACTTTAAGTACTTATTCGCAAAGACGAGTTTGACTCGCACAAAATCAAATCGTTGTTTGAACATTGGATGATCACTAATTATCAGATTAATTAATTTGGTTAGATTGATTGATAACATGCTTGTGTGAATACATGGTTGCGATGCATGAATAATGTATATCGAATGGATATTAGATGGGTGGGACAATTTTAGAAATTGTTGTAATAAATTCGATTTATTAATTGGACCTGCGCATCCAGCCTTATTATCTCCTTATTCTTTGTATTCTCTTCTCACCTATTCCCCTCAATGTAAATGAGGTTTCTTTAGAAGTGTAGTGTAACGGGTAGAAGTAAATACATGTGCTAGCGAGAGAGAGAGAAAGGGAGAGATTTGATCTAGGATCAATGTGTAAAGTATCCATCCGCATATCATTATTATTTTTATCGTATGTGCTTTATTATCTATTTAGAATGCATGTTTAAGGGTGTATGATGATGAGACCTTAACAAAGATAATAAATTGGTTACCAATTTGTACTCGAAAAACCCTCGCAAAATATTAAATGTCTTTCCTTCTATTGAGTGATTCTCACTCAAGATCTGAGACTGACATTGGCTTGTTGGCCAAAGTCAAGGCCTTTGTCTGTCGAGGATGTGTTTGAATCACGAAGGCTTTGTTCCATATCAATGTCTTGTCCAAGTTGTGGTTTGTTGGCCAAAGTCAAGACCACTTCTTGTCCGTCGACATTGATTACGAAGCTTTCCATGGTCAATGGGTCGCGCTTAACTGGGATCACTAAGTTTGTTGTGCCAAAGCCAAGGCTTAGTTGATTCAGAGGAAAAAGGTTAGGTAATACATTGGATGTATTGGCATATATATGATATATGTTTCGGACTTGGATGTCTCCCTACCAGATCTAGGAATTGGATTGCATCCAATCGATCTTAGAGATCTACCTAGTTCATTATCATACAATTTGTTGGCCAATGTCAAGATTGTGTGATATTTAACGGGATCCTAGCCCACTAGGAAACACGGTTTCCCGAGTACTCGACAGATGGTTAGAGGCTCGCCGAAAAATAGTGGGAGGCAAGAATTGAATTTGCAATATTCGTTTAATTACTTACCATACGCGCTCAAACAAATATCATTCGTCAAATCAATTAAATGTTAGTTGGACTAATATTTAAATCGTTGTTTTAATTAACAGTTGGACCGTATTTAAACCATTCATTTATAGTTGATTTTATAATTGGATTATAGTAATCAATATAATTGATTTTAATCTATTAAAATTATAGTAGATTAAATAGTTAGACTATTGTAATCATTGTATATTAATAGTACCTTAATCGTTGATTAAATAGTTGGACTATTAAAATCAAGATAAAATTGAAAGATTGACGTTTAATACATAATCCTTGGGAAAATGTATTTAAATGGTTTAATTTTCAAAATTGGGAATAAGTTTCAAGATGGTCCTGGAAAATAATAAGTTAATTTATTTGATAAAATAACATATTAGGCCTAAGCCCGAAGTTATGAAAATGGTAGAGCATAATCTTTGGAAGATTTATGTGATGATAACTTTAGTGCTTAATCCATTAAGCTTGTCGTAGTAGACTCCTTAATTTCTGAATCAGAACTAAGGATTAGATCCTTAAAGTATGATAATGAAATTGAAGGATCTTTAAAGAATCTATCCTTAGAATCTTAGAAGTACTAAATTGCAATACTTAACTCTTGGAGAGTTAAGACTATTCTCAAGGAGACAAAGTCAAAGTTTGTAATTAGGCAAGTAGCATAAGGCGCAACTTACTTCGATGTTCTAAAAAACCCAAGGCTTGGCCAAAAGCTTCTGGAATATGGAAAATGGCAAAGGCAAAATCATTATAATCTTCTGGCAAGATAAAGGACATATCCCAAAATATCTACTTAAATTATGGCAAACGGGATCGCGGAAGCGTGACTGCCGTTTGGACAATGCAGACATAAAGGAATTGAAGAACGGGCAAAGCACTGACTTCAAATGTGTTTGTCAACATTATGTTCACAACTAGTATTAAAATTGGATTTTAAATACTTAGTGTGGTACATAAAATATATATGTATTGGTGTTCAGAATCTATTTTGAACAGGATACTGACTTCAATAGAGATTTATTTGGAACTGGAAACGGGATGAGAATCGTTGTTTTAACCGTAGATACCTAAGTTTAGGAACTACCTTCGGGTATGTACCTAATTTGGAAACTGTTATAATGTAACTAGTTTGAATAGAAATATTATCTCTATATCAGAGTATAACCCGCTGCGGGTGTACCTTTATATTCTAGAACACTAAAGTGTTTTATTATATAAAGATGATATTGAGATAAACACATTAGATGTGAATAACAACACTTATATTTTGAATGTAAGTAAAATCTCAAATGTATACTAAGACAAACAAATAGCTCAAACTGATTTGATCAGTTAAGAAACTTAAATGTGGCATTGTTGTCTGGGACAACCAAAACAAGAATCGTATATCCACACTTTCGAAGAGTGGGTACTAGGACTGATTTGATTCCAATCAAATAAAGTCTACGAATCTATTTTATTAGGCAAAGGGCCTAAAACACCTTTACTTGGTAAAAGTGCAAATGCCATCAATCTGTTAGCCCTAGTTCATAGTGAAGCAAATGGGCCCATGTCTAGCTAGGCTAGATGTGGAAATGAATATTTCGTGACCTTTACGGATGTGGCATCACGTTATGATTATGTGTTTCTTTTAAAGAACACAAATCGGAAACTTTTACAGTTTCGACATGAAATAGACAAACAGATCGGCTAAAGTATTATACCGTCACGGTAAGACCGTAATGGAAAATACTTAAGCAATAAATTTCTCAAATACTTGAAAGAGTATAGTATTCTTTCAACGAGGACTCCTCTCGGAACACGTCAATTTGACGGTGTGTCCGAACTAAGTAACCAAATTTTATTGGACATGATAAGGATAGTCATGAGTCGCTCTGAGCTACCATTTCCTCCAACGGATAAGCTTTAAACAGTGCAGAACTTATTTTGAATAAGGTTCCATAAAAACCCGTTTGACAGAATTCATATTAGATATAAACGGGAAAGAAACCAGGTTTCACATTCCTGATAATTTGGGAATGCTAGGCATATGTTTGTTTAAGGGTTCCCAGAACATGCCAAGGATCTAATAAGCAAGAAAAGGTGTTCATAAATTCAAAAATAAGTTGCGGAATTACTCACATTGAATGGATTTGAGCTTTTAAAATTTTGTGAGGAAGATCTCCAAGATGCTTCATTTGTTGATTCCAACTCTTGAAGTAGTTTCCCTATCACCTTTGTTGATTTGTTGAAGTGCTAGCTTTGTTGATTTTTCCACAAAATCAAAGAGAGGAGAGGAGGCCATTCACGCCCATTGAGAGGATTTTAGGGTTTTCATTTTCTTGTTAACCAAAGTGAAGAGAGAGAGATAGGGTTTTGTTAAAGGGTTTTTACCTTTTTCACCAAAACCATTTAGTTGGGGTAATTTGGTTTCACCTAAACCAAGTGGTTGGAAACTAAGTGGTTTTGGCATAAATGCCAACCACTTTCCAACCACCACTTCACATGTGTGACATGTGTAAAGTGGGCCCCACCATTTTGAATTCAAAATTCAAAATATCTCTACGAACATTTACCGCGGCTCGGATCCGTTTAATCCAATTAAATGAACTTTCGTCGCTAAATAATTAAATCTAATTTAATTAAATAACGATACCTCCCAAATATATTACGAACGTCGTTTACGAATAAATTCTAAATTAATCTGTTCGTTCCTATTTAAATCCAACATTAATTTCGTAATGAAATCCAATTCATATTATTATATCTGATATATTAATTTTAGTCCATATTAATAAATCAAATAGAAAAATCAAATTTAACTATTAAATTTATTTTACCGATTAATTCAAAATTAATCACGTTCTTTCTCTTCCGAACACATTTAATCCCAGATTAAATAATACCTCAATTAATCCCAGATTAATTTTCTCTCTCTAAATTAATCCAGATTAATTCTAGTTTAAATCAACTGTCATCGGTGAATCTTTGGGAAGCGACCCAAGAGATCCCTGGATATGTTGGCAGTAAATACGGTCATCAGATTATCCGAATATGTGCGTACCTTGTACCACGTGCTTATCGATTTACAAGACATGGTTGGCTTCTAGCAAAGTATCGTGCCTACCCAATTCTCCAGAAATATTCTTACTGGAATATATAATCTATGTCAGGCATAGTATACGTAGTATACGTATACCGATCCAGTATCAGGTGTCACGTGCTAGGCCTGGGGCTGGAATTGTGTCTGCCCCGTACGAAGCACATGTCAGATGTCTGGTAACTAGTTTTTATAATCGGATGAACATGACCTAGTCATATCATCCTGATGACTACAGTACTTAAGAGTACTAGTTCCGTATCCTACGTGACATCATCTTCATTATGCCTGGAGTGATACTTCCATCTTGACATCACACCCAATACACTACGATTCTCAATATACCCAGCAGAGTCGTACATAGAACCGGTTAAATCCCTGGACGACCAAAACCAAAGCATATTAATTGTCGCAAGTATTAGCGGTGCAAGTCTCAGGTTAAGACCAAATACACCTACCCTGATTTTGGACTTCCATAGACACGTAGTCATACTACCAATGGATTTCCGAGGGGTCTATCCAGAGCGAAGCTGTTTTCCGTACCATCGGTAAAACACAATCTCCTATTACACTTGCATGAGTATCCAATACCCAAATATATGAGAACTATGCTGCTACGCTTCCATAACATGCACACGTGTAATACTAGTCTATTCCGTATTATCGATATCCAGTCTCGATAATACTATGACTAGGGATATTTAATGATTAAATCTCGAGGACTGATACTGTCTCATATCATCTCAATCCAGGAACTAATCATAAGGACCTCCGATCATTTATACATCTAGGTGATCTAATCATAAATAATAAGAGTGCAATCTCATTGTCAATAGTTAATTTGTACAACAACACCATGATCTGTACAAATAATGACGTTTGGGGTCATAATTGTCCAACAATCTCCCACTTGGCTTATAGCCAGTCACTCGTGTGTCATACACACGAACTATGTACGGTTCGCTCAAACTACTGAGGAAAGGCTTTCGTCAGCGGATTTGTATGATTATCGTCTGATGCGATTTATTCTATCATCACATCACCACGATGTATGATCCGAACGAATCAGATTAATAGTCAAAGTATATATCTGGATCGTTGATGATACCATTAATTCTTTAGCATGTGCTAACGCCTAGCTCAGTTGCTAACAGAACTATATCTAATCTAATTAGATTTATTATCGACCCAAATGGCTTCTATTGCTGCCTCAGCCGCAGCAATAACCCGTATTTTTTGTTTATTCGGTAACATTATCTTGCTTGAAAGATTTCCAGCTCACTGTTCCGTTATTCAAACTGCATAGTACAGTTGTTTTTATCGGTTAGGAAACTTGCAGCAGTGATCCCAGTCACTTCAAGTTCTCATTCTCCATATTTTAAGACATCATCCTTAGTTCTCTAAGATAATAACGGATATTCTTAATATCAATCCAGTGACTATCACTTGGATTGACCTGTTTGTGACTCCATATGCTCAAAGCGTATGAGACATCATGTTACATATATTTTTCAATGTAAGAGTTCTCGGAGAGTGTTAACAACTTTGAATCTATCCCAGTAGATCTTTATTCTAGAATAAAGGTTGTTTCTCACAAGAATTCTACGGAGAATTTTCATGAAAGCCAAGCTTTCACCGATTGTAATATGGGAATATCATTTCCAAGAAATGACATAGCATCATTATTTAGGACAGTCACTTTCAGTGCGCTCCCACTAACCTCCTTATATACACAAGAATCATTTCTCGTTTTGAATTAAATCATAACCCATAATGATTATATCAAAACGATAATTCCAAGAACCTGATGCTTGCTTCAATCCCTCTATTGATTGATTAACCCGCAAAGCTTGTTTGCTAGTTTTGGTATGACAATACCGTTAGGATGTACAACATCCTCCAAAAGGTTTCCTTTTCAGAAAAGTGATTTTCCGGTCAGCTGCCATATTTCATAAATGAAACATGCAGCATTAACAAGCATTATCCAAATGGATTCAACTATGGCAACAAGTAAAAGGTTTCGTCGTAATCGACACAATGTTGATAATGATACCTTTTCGCTACATGCCTAGCTTTGTACATTGGTATGTTGCCATCCATGTATGTCTTCCTTGAAGACTTATCTAGTACCAATAGGCACAATGCCTTGCGGTACATCAACTAGTGTCCAAACATAGTTGATATAAATGGAATCCATTTCGTATGTCATGGCACTTTGCCATAATAAGGAGTCGATACCTTGTATCAATTCCTCATACGTAGTCAATTGGTATTTCTCAAAAGATTGACATCTTTATGAGGTGAGACATCAGAAACCCATACCTCAGGTTATTTTCTGACTTCTTCGATCTACGCGGTTCTTGTGTATTAGAAGATTACTGGTATAGTTTCATCCTTGATGAACTATTTATGTTCCATTAAGGACTCGGTGCCTTGAATAGTATTACTCCGATTTTCATCGAGTTTTACTATCCTCTCACTCACCACTGCATATCAGTATTCCTCTTAGGAAAATCGCATGGTGAGCAACAATCACATTGTTCTCATGTGAGATGTATAAGTACTATACTTTGGTTTCCTTAGGATAACCAATTACATTAGGCACTTATCCAATTTGGGTTCTAGTTTAGTATCATCCAAACGTATGCCTAGCATTCCCAAATCTTTAGGAGTGAGAAAATCCGATTTCTTTCCTGTTCATATCTAATATGATTTCTGTCCAATAGATTTTCATGGAACCTTACTCAAAATAAATATTACACTATTAATGCTTATCCTTTGAAGGAAATGGTAGCTCAGAGCGACTTAGGATTAACCTTATTATGTCCAACAAAATTCGGTTTCTCCGTTCGGACATACCATCAAACTGACGTGTTCCGGGCGGACTCCTCTTTGAAATAATACTATGATCTTTCAATTATTCGAGAAACTTATTACTTAAGTAATTTCCATCTCGGTCTTACCGTGATGATTTTAATACTTTAGATGATCTGTTTGTCCATTTCGTGTCGAAACTCTAAAAGTTTCCGATTCATGTTTCATAAGAAACACATAACCATAACGCGATGCCACATCCGTAAAGGTCACGAAATATTCATATCCACCTCTAGCCTAGCTAGACATGGGCCCACTTACGTCACTATGAACAAGGGCTAACAGATCGATGGCACTTATACTTTTACCAGGTATTTTAGGTACTTTACCTAATAAACTAGATTCGTAAACATCATTCAGTGGAATCAAATCGGTCCTAGTATCCACTCTTCAAAAGTGTGGTTATACGAGTCTTGTTTAATATGTCCTAGAAAATACTGCCACAATTAAGTTTCTTCTGATCAAATCAGTTTAAGATATTATTTGTCATGTCAATATGTTTGAGATTAGGATTATATTCAAATATAAATTTTGTTATCCATCTCATGTGTTTATCTCAATATCATCTTTATAAAATAAAACAATTTAGTGTTCTAGAATATAAGGTATACTCGTAACGAGTTAATACTCGTATAGAATAATGTTCTATTAAACTAGTTGTATGATAACAGGTTCCTAATTTAAGTACACGCCCGAAATAGTTCTTAAACCTTAGGTATCTAACGGTGAAACAACGACCGTTGTCCCGTTTCCATCGCAAGTAATCTCCAATCTGAAGTCAGTATCTTGCAAAGAAAGGATACTGCACATCAGTGACATATATTTGTTTATGGACCACTTTTATATATAAAATCCATTTATTAATACTATTTAGTGAAACAATGTTTATGAAAAACATATTGAAGTCAGAGCCTTGTGTTGGAGTTTTTTCAAGGTCCCAAGATCAAACTCAAGCATGAATATCAAGTGAATACAACGACGGAAGTGCGGAATACTTACATCGAGCGGTTGAGCGACGATTTGGGCAACAAAATTCGAAATTTCCTCACTGTTTTGGAGGCAGTGGGCTGCTGTGAACAGTGATGTGCGCCCCTTGTCTTCAAGTTTTGAAGCTCCAAGCTTCACCGAATGGCTTCCCGGCTCATGGGTTAACTTCCCTATCACCTTCGCATTGAACCCGGAGTGTGCTAGCACTCTTGTTTTGCCACAAAACACACTTGCTTCCCCATTATTTCCTTGTCCATCCACGGCAGTTCACTGCCAAGAAGAAACCAAAATGCGTGAAGAGAGGAGAGGAAGAAGAGGAGAGAGAGGAGGGAAAATGAAAGTGTTACTTGTTGTTGTCCATTTCGGTTTTGTGCTTTGTTTAAAGCATCATGCAAATGAATTACATTTGTTTTTCATTTCAAAGCATTTGCTTTATGTCAACAACACACATCACTCTTCAATCAACAAGTCACATCACATCACTTTTCAAACAAACATCATCAATCCAATCAATTGTCACATCACTCAAAGTGACATGATTTGACGCTTGATGTGACGCTAGATGCGACTAGCGATTTGACGCTTGATTTGACGTGCCGCACTCGAATTCTAAATACGAATGCGCTCGTAAAAATCTCGGGCTCGGGTTCGTTAATTCCAAATTAACGAATTTTCCGTTGCGTCGTAATTAAACGATTACGCCAAGCGAAATCACTATTCACGTCGCTAACGAATTAATTCTAAATTAATTCGTTCGCCCGAATTAAAATCTAATTTTAATTCCGCGTCGAAATCCAATTTCGATTAATATATCAAATATATTAATTCCTCGATTAATTCCAAATTAATGTTTCTCTCTCTTTAATCGTTATTTTATCCTAGATAAAATATCTCCGCAATTAATCCCAGATTAATTTTCTCTCTCATCTAATTAATCCCAGATTAATATAAGTGCGAGTCATACGTCATCGGTGAATCTTTGGGAAGCGACCCATGAGATCCCCGGATATGTTGGTAGTCAAATCGGTCGTCGGACTATCCGAACACGTAAGTACCTCGTACTACGTTTTACCGATTTACAAGACAATGTTGGCTTCTAGCAAAGCACCATGTCTATCCAATTCTCCGGAAACATCCTTACAGGAATAAGGATCTATATCAAGCGTAGTATACCGTAGTATTGTGCGTATCGGCCCAGTATCGGATAATCACGTGCTAGGGCTGGGGCTGGATAAGTGTCTACCCCGTCCGAAGCACATATCGGATGTCTGGTAACATAGTCTCTATAATCGGATATACATGACCTGGTCACAATATCCCGATTGGTTGCGCAACACTCAAGAGCACTAGTACCGTATCCTGCGTGACATCATCTCCAATATGACTGAAGTGACACTTCCGTCTTGACATCACACCCAATACTCTACGACTCTCTGATAAACCCAGAAGTGGTGTACACAGAACCGGTCAAAGCCCCCTACCACCAAAACCAAAGTTTATCGATTATCGTAAGTATTAGCGATGCAAGTCTCAGGTTAAGACTATACACACCTACCTTGATTTCGGCCTCCCATAGACACATAGTCATAATACCAATGGGATTCCGAAGGGTCTATCCAGAGCGAAGCTGTTTCCCGTACCATCGGTGAAAACACCCTCCTATCGCACTTGCATAAGTATCCAATACTTATATATATGAGAACTATGCCGTTGTGCCCTCACAACGCACACAAGTGCAATACTAGCCTATTCCGCATTATCGATGTCCAGTCTCGATAATACTACGGCTAGGGATATTTAATGATTAATCCTTCGTGGACTGATACTGTCTCATATCATCTCATCTCAATCCAGGAACTAATCATAGGGACCTCTCTTCATTTATATATCTATGGTGATCTAATCACAAATGATGAGAGTGCAATTTCCTTATTACATAGTTAATTTGCTACAACAACACAATGTTCTGTGCAAATAGTGACGCTATGGGTCATATTATCCAACAATCTCCCACTTGGCACGTAGCGAGTCACTCAAGTGTCCTACACCCAACTATGTACGGTTCGCTCAAATTGCTGAGGAAAGGTTTTCGTCAGCGGATTTGTTTGATTATCATTTAACCGCGATTTATACGATCATCACATCGCCACGATGTATGATCCGAACGAATCAGATGATATAGAAGTATATATCTGGATCGTTGATGAGACCATTAATTCTTTAGCCTGTGCTGATGCCTAGCTCAGCTGCTAACAGAACTATATCTAATCTAATTAGATATGTATCGACCCAAATGACTTCTATTGCTGCCTGCTGCTGCTGCAATTAACCCGCATTTGTTGTTTATGCGGTAACAGTATCTTGCTTGGAAGATTTCCAGCTTACTGCACCGTTATTCAAACTGTATAGTACCGTTTGCGACTTTTAGTCGTCTTTATCGGTTATAGGAAACTTGCTACAGTGATCCCAGTCACTTCAAGTTCTCCTACTCCATAGACTAAGACAGCATCCTTAGTTCTCTAAGATACTAACGGATGTTCCTAACATCAATCCAGTGACTATCACTCGGATTAGCCTGTTTGTGAATCCATATGCTCAAAGCGTATGATACACCAGGTCTTGTACATTTTTCAATGTACGGTTCCACGGAGAGTATTTCGAAAGCCATTTCCCGACATTTATTTATGGGAATATCATTTCCAAGAAATGACGTATTATCATTATTTTATAGGACAGCCACTGTCAGTGCGCTCCCACTAACCCTTATCACAAGAATCATTTTCATTTTGAATTAATCATACATTATGATTCATGATTTCCAAGAACTTGCTCGTAGTCATCATTACCCTCATTATTCAAGATCAACTGAACATCAATCCATGACTATCACTCATTAGTTAATCATATGCTCAAAGCGTATGATACACTCTTGTACATTTTTCAATGTATTACGATATACCATTTCGATTTAATGGGAATATCATTTCCAAGAATGACGTATTATCATTATCAGCCAAGTGCAACTTATACACAGATGAATTACACCATTATCATACATCAGTCCAATTATGGACATCATACTACCGTGGCAATAGGTAAAAGGTTGAATCGTAATCAACACAATGTCGATAACGATACCTTTCCGTTAAAAGCCTAGCTTTATACGTTGGTATATTGCCATCCATGTACGTCTTCCTTGAAGACTTATAGTACCAATAGGCACAATGCCATGTGGTACATCAACTAGTATCCAAACTGGTTGATATACATGGAATCCATTTCGGACTCATGACACTTTGTCATAATAGGGAGTCGATACCTCGTATCACTTCCTTTGTTCTCGTGTATTCGAAGATTAATGGTATAGTTTCATCCTTGATGAACTATATATGTTCCATTAAGATTCAGTGCCTAGAACAGTATTACTCCGATTTTCATCGAGTTATACTATCCTCCCACTTACCACTGCATATCGGTATTCCTCTTAGGAAAACCGCATGGTGAGCAACAATCTAATTGTTCTCTAGTGAGGTGTTAAGTACAATACTTATGGTATCCCTAGGATGACCTACAATTGGCACTTATCATATTTGGGTTTTAGTTTGGTATCATCCAAACATATGCCAAGCATACCCAAATAGTCAGGAATGAGAAACCCGGTTTCTTTCCCGTTCATATCTAATATGATATCTGTCAAACAGATTATTATGGAACCTTATTCAAAATAAGTTCTTGCACTGTTTAAAGCTTATCCGTTGAAGGAAATGGTAGCTCAAAGCGACTCGTGATTAACCTTATTATGTCTAACAAAATTCGGTTAATCCTGTTCGGACACACCGTCAAAATGACGTGTTCCGAGAGGAGTCCTCATTGAAAGAATACTATACTCTTTCAAGTATACGAGAAACTTACTGCTTAAGTATTTTCATTACGGTCTTACCGTGATGGTGTAATACTATAACCGATCTGTTTGTTTATTCCGTGTCGAAACTATAAAAGTTTTCGATTTGTGTTCTTCAAAAGAAACACACAACCATTACGCGATGCCACATCCGTATAGGTCACGTAATATTCATATCCACCTCTAGCCTAGCTAGACACGGGCCCACTTGCTTCACTATGAACTAGGGCTAACAGATCGGGGGCATTTTCACTTTTACCGAGTAAAGGTGTTTTAAGCATTTTGCTTAATAAACTAGATTCGTAGACTTTATTTGAATAGAATCAAATCAGTCCTAGTACCCGCTCTTCAAAAGTGCGGATATACGATTCTTGTTTAGTAGTGTCCCTGACAACTATGCCACAATTAAGTTTCTTAATTGATCAAATCAGTTTGAGCTATTTATTTGTCATGTTATATATTTGAGATATTATTTATATTCAAAATATAAATTCTGTTATTCACATCTAATGTGTTTATCTCAATATCATCTTTATATAATAAAACACTTTAGTGTTCTAGAATATAAAGGTACACCCGCAGCGGGTTATACACTGATATAAAGATAATGTTTCTAGTCAAACTAGTTACATTATAACAGTTCCCTAATTTAAGTACATACCCAAGGTAATTCCTAAAGTTAGGTATCTACGGTTAAAACAGCGACTATCGTCCCGTTTTCAATTCGCAGAGTAATCTCATCTGAAGTCAGTATCCTGCTTAAAGCAGATTCTGCACAACAGTACATATTTATGTATCACACTAAGTATTTAAAATCCAATTTCAATACTAGTTGTGAACATAATTATGACAAACATATTTGAAGTAAGAGCCTTGCTCGTCTTCAATTCCTTCTTAGGATTTGTCCTATTATCTTCCTAGAAGACCTAATCCTTAATTCTGATTCAGAAATTAGGGAGTCTACTACGACAAGCTTAATGGATTAAGCGCTAAAGTTATCATTATATGAATATTCCAAATTTCATATTCCACTTATTCGCTTAACTCGGGCTTTAGGCATAAATCATTATTTTATCAAATAAAATAACTTATTAATTTCCAAGACCATCTTGAAATTATTCCCAATTTGAAAATTAAATCATTTAAAATATTTTAATAATCAAGATTATATTTTAAATATCCAACTTTTCAATTTTATCTTGATTACAATAGTCCAACTATTTAATCAACGATTAGTGGTACTATTTATTATAATGATTATAATAGTCCAACTATATAATCAAATATAATCCAAATTAATTAACCTCAATTACATTGATTACTATAATCCAATTATAAAATCAACTGTAAACTGAAATTAATTAATTCAAATATATTGATTAATATAATCCAATTATATATAATCAACTATAATACAGTCCAACTGTTTATTAAAACAACATAAAATTAGTCCAACTAATACTTTTGATTAATGTGACGAGAAAAATATAAATGAGCGTGTTTAGCGAGTAATTGAACGAATGTGCAAATTCAATACTTGCCTCCCACTATTTTTCGTCGAGCCTCTAACCCTCTGTGGAGTACTCGGGAAACCGTGTTTCCTAGTGGGCTAGGATCCTGTCAAATAACATACAACCTTGACTTTGGCCAACAAGCTGTATGCTATTTAACCAGGTAGATCTCACAGATCAATTGGATCCAATCCAATTCCCAGATCCGGTTAGGTGGACATCCAAGTCCTAAACATATTACTTATGCCAATGTATCTAATACATTTTCCTAACCTTATCCTCCGAATCATCTAGGCCTTGGCTTTGGCACAACAAACCTAATGATTCCAGTTAAGCGGGACCCATTGACAAGGAAAGTTTCGTAATCAATGTCGTTGGACAAGAAGTGATCTTGACTTTGGCCAACAAATCACAACTTGGACAAGACACCGATGTGGAACAAAACCCTCATGATTCAAGTACATCCATAATTGACAAGGTCTTGACTTTGGCCAACAAACCAATGCCAATTGGATCTTGAACAAGAATCATTCAATGGAAGGATAATCGCTTAATATAGATTGAGGGATTTTCGCGTGCAAATTGGCTACCAATTTATTATCTTTGTTAAGGTCTCATCATCATACACCCTTAAACATGCATTCTAAACACATAATAAAGCGCATATGAAATAAAATAATAATGATATGCGGATGGATACTTTACATTGATCCTAGATCAAATCTCTCATTTTCTCTCTCCAAAGCTAGCACTTGTATTACTTCTACTTCTACCCGTTACACTACACTTCTAAAGAAACCTCATTTACATTGAGGGGAATAGGTGAGAAGAGAATACAAAGAGTATAAAGGTGATAAGGCTGGACACGCAGGTCCAATTTATAAATCAAATTTATTACAATTTCCAAAATTGTCCCACCCGACTAATATCCATCCGATATACATTATTCATGCATCGCAACCATGTATTCACTCAAGCATGTTATCAATCAATCTAATCCAATTAATTAATCTGATAATTAGTGATCATCCAATGTTCAAACAACGATTTGATTTTGTTCGAGTCAAACTCTCGTTTTTGCGAATAAGTACTTAAAGTACGAATTCTCGAATTAAATTAAACTACATAATTAAATCTAATTTAATATGTATTTAATACTAATCCAATTATTTAATTCCAAATTAAATCTTACACTTTATTTACGAACCTTACGACTTAAATTCCAAATTTAATCGTTTCGGGTCTCAAAGCCCGATGAATATCCAATATTAATTTAATTAAAGTCTAATGGGCTTTTAATTAATTTCTTAAGGCGTGGACTTTTGGTCAATTCGTGTCAAACCGAATAACCAAAATCCAATCCGGGAGTTACCCCATAAGCCTAGAAATCAATCTTGGCCCATTAGGCCCAATTAAACTTTAAAGGTCCATAAGTCGCATTTGGGCTTTATGGTAGCGGTTTTGGGCCTAATTGGATCCAACCAATTTTGCCTAAACCTAACTTTGTACAAAAAGCCCAATAAGCCCATTTACAACAATTCAAGCTCAATTTCCAAAATTAGCCTTATTAATTAAATTACACAAATCCAATCTCGCAATTTAATTACCTAAAGTGTATATCATGATTAATCACCTAAACTATTATTTCCAAAACACAAATTAGGCTAATTAATCATACTCAATTTCATCATCACATGTCCAACACGTCAAGATTAAAATCAAACTCATTACATGCTTTACTTTATTCTTGGCAATAAGGTTAATTACATGTCCGATTTGTTTCAATCCAATTAAAACCAATTCGACATCAAATCAAATCACATAGCTCAATCGTTTCAAGTCATCCAATGATCAACGAAACAAAATTACCAAGATTTAGGGCATATTCCTATTCGGCCAACACATCAAAATTGGGGAAAATCAACTCATTACAATATTTACTTTATTTATCTTGGCAAAGGTTAATTACATGTCCGATTTGTTTCAATCCAATTAAAACCAATTCGACATCAAATCAACATGCCTCAATCGTTCAAGTCATCCAATGATCAACGAAACAAAATTAACAAATTTAGGCATATTCATATTCGGCCAACACATCAAAATTGGGAAATTTGTTCTAAACAAAATTTAATCAAATTGATCCAACCAATCATCAATTAAACATGTATTAAGCATACTTAATCATCCAATTTCATAATTGCATGCTCAATTTCATTTTACCCAATTTCAAAGTTTCATGACATACTTTCAAAATTGGGGAAATTTGTTCTAAACAATATTTAATCAAATTGATCCAACCAATCATCAATTAAACATGTATTAAGCATACTTAATCATCCAATTTCATAATTGCATGCTCAATTTCATTTTTCCCAATTTAAAGTTTCATGACATACTTGGCAATTTGGGGATTTTTCGTCCAAATCGAATTCAATCCAATTGATTCCGCAATCGACGTTAAATCATCATCCCGAATGATTTCCAACACTTCCAATTGTCAAAAATCAAAAATCCCAAGACATTAAACATATATCATTTTCGGCCAAGAGGAAATTTGGGGAAAATATGATCCAATCAATTTTCTTCAAATTGACCTAATCAATTTCAATACAAACACAATTAAGCATACAAATCCATCCAATTTCATTTATCATGCTCACAATCAAGTTTGCCCAAATTTTATCCCTAACTTTTCATGCTTTTAACCTAAGCTCATGATGCCATTGTTGGAGTTTTTTTCAAGGTCCCAAGATCAAAACTCAAGCATGAATATCAAGTGAATACAACGACGGAAGTGCGGAATACTTACATCGAGCGGTTGAGCGACGATTTGGGCAACAAAAATCGAATTTTCCTCACTGTTTTGGAGGCAGTGGGCTGCTGTGAACAGTGATGTGCGCCCCTTGTCTTCAAGTTTTGAAGCTCCAAGCTTCACCGAATGGCTTCCCGGCTCATGGGTTAACTTCCCTATCACCTTCGCATTGAACCCGGAGTGTGCTAGCACTCTTGTTTTGCCACAAAACACACTTGCTTCCCATTTATTTTGTCCATTCACGGCAGTAGCTGCCAAGAGAACCAGAAAATGGCGTGAAGAGAGGAGAAGGAAAGAAGAGGAGAGAGAGGAGGGAAAAGTGAAAGTGTTACGTGTTTTTGTCATTTCGGTTTTGGCTTTGTTAAAGCATCAAATGCAATGAATTACATTTGTTTTCATTTCAAAGTCATTTGCTTTATGTCAACAACACACATCACTTTCAATCAACAAGTCACATCACATCACTTTTCAAACATCAATCAATCCAATCAATTGTCACATCACTCAAAGTGACATGATTTGACGCTTGATGTGACGCTAGATGCGACTAGCGATTTGACGCTTGATTTGACGTGCCGCGCACTCGAATTCTAAATACGAATGCGCTCGTAAAAATCTCGGGCTCGGGTTCGTTAATTCCAAATTAACGAATTTTCCGTTGCGTCGTAATTAAACGATTACGCCTAGCGAAATCACTATTCACGTCGCTAACGAATTAATTCTAAATTAATTCGTTCGCCCGAATTAAAATCTAATTTTAATTCCGCGTCGAAATCCAATTTCGATTAATATATCAAATATATTAATTCCTCGATTAATTCCAAATTAATGTTTCTCTCTCTTTAATCGTTATTTTATCCTAGATAAAATATCTCCGCAATTAATCCCAGATTAATTTTCTCTCTCATCTAATTAATCCCAGATTAATATAAGTGCGAGTCATACGTCATCGGTGAATCTTTGGGAAGCGACCCATGAGATCCCCGGATATGTTGGTAGTCAAATCGGTCGTCGGACTATCCGAACACGTAAGTACCTCGTACTACGTTTTACCGATTTACAAGACAATGTTGGCTTCTAGCAAAGCACCATGTCTATCCAATTCTCCGGAAACATCCTTACAGGAATAAGATCTATATCAAGCGTAGTATACCGTAGTATTGTGCGTATCGGCCCAGTATCGGATAATCACGTGCTAGGGCTGGGGCTGGATAAGTGTCTACCCCGTCCGAAGCACATATCGGATGTCTGGTAACATAGTCTCTATAATCGGATATACATGACCTGGTCACAATATCCCGATTGGTTGCGCAACACTCAAGAGCACTAGTACCGTATCCTGCGTGACATCATCTCCAATATGACTGAAGTGACACTTCCGTCTTGACATCACACCCAATACTCTACGACTCTCTGATAAACCCAGAAGTGGTGTACACAGAACCGGTCAAAGCCCCCTACCACCAAACCAAAGTTTATCGATTATCGTAAGTATTAGCGATGCAAGTCTCAGGTTAAGACTATACACACCTACCTTGATTTCGGCCTCCCATAGACACATAGTCATAATACCAATGGGATTCCGAAGGGTCTATCCAGAGCGAAGCTGTTTCCCGTACCATCGGTGAAACACGACCTCCTATCGCACTTGCATAAGTATCCAATACTTATATATATGAGAACTATGTTGTTGTGCCCTCACAACGCACACAAGTGCAATACTAGCCTATTCCGCATTATCGATGTCCAGTCTCGATAATACTACGGCTAGGGATATTTAATGATTAATCCTTCGTGGACTGATACTGTCTCATATCATCTCAATCCAGGAACTAATCATAGGGACCTCTCTTCATTTATATATCTATGGTGATCTAATCACAAATGATGAGAGTGCAATTTCCTTATTACATAGTTAATTTGCTACAACAACACAATGTTCTGTGCAAATAGTGACGCTATGGGTCATATTATCCAACACTTGCTCGTCTTCATTCCTTCATGTCTGCCTTGTCCATACGGCAGTCACGCTTCGTGACCCGTTTTGCCACAATTTAGGCAAACATTTTGGGATATAGCTTTTATTATCTTCCTAGAAGATTATAATGATTTTGCCTTTGCCCTTTTCTACAAACTCAAAGCCTTTGGCCAAGCCTTGGCCTTCTAGAATATCGAAGTAGGGTGGTGCCTTATGCTACTTGCCTTATTGCAAACTTTGGCTTTGTCCCTGGAGAATGGGCCATTAACTCTCAAAGAGTTATTAATTGTAATTTATACTTCTAAGATCTAAGAGTAGATCTTATGAAGATCCTTTCATTTCTTCATCATACTTTAAGGATCTAATCCTTAGTTCTGATTAGGAAATTAAGGAGTCCTATTGACAAGTATAATTGATTAAGCACTAAAGTTATCATCACATGAATCTTCCAAAGATCATGCTCTACTATTTGTTTAACTCTGGGCTTAGGCCTAATATGTTATTTTGTCAAATAAAGTAACTTATTAGTTTCCAGGACCATCCTGAAATTTTATTCCCAATTTGAAAATTAAAGTTGTTTAAACACATTTTCCTTAGGATTATATTTTAAACATTAATATTTCAATTTCATCTTGATTCTAATAGTCCAACTATTTAATCAACGATTTCAGGTAAAATCTAATGCAATGATTAGTATAGTCTAACTATATAAATAATTACAATTTTATTGGTTAAAATCAAATATATATTGATTACTATAATCCAATTATATAATCAACTATAAATGATTGGTAAAATTCAAATGTATTGATTACTATAATCCAATTATATAATCAACTATAAATGGAGGGTAAAATTCAAATATAGTGATTACTATAATCCAATTATATAATCAACTATAAATGAATTAGTTTGAATACAGTCCAACTGTTTGATTAAAACAACAATTAAATATTAGTCCAACTAATACTTTAATTTATTTGACGAGATATTTGATATGAGCGTGTATGGCAAGTTATTAAACAAATATTGCAAATTTAATTCTTTCCTCCCACTATTTTTCGGCGAGCCTCTAACCCTCTGTCGAGTACTCGAGAAACCTAGTTTCCTAGTGGGGTAGGATCCCGTTAAATAACACACAATCTTGACTTTGGCCAACAAATTGTATGATACTTAACTAGGTAGATCTCTAAAATCAATTGGATCTAATCCAATTCCTAGATCCAGTAGGTGGACATCCAAGTCCGAAACATATATCTTATATATGCCAATATATCCAATATATTTTCCTAACATTTTTCCTCTGAATCACCTAAGCCTTAGCTTTGGCATAACAAGTTTAATGGTTCCAGTTAAGCGGGACCCAATGACATGGAAAGCTTCGTAATCAATGTCGATGGACAAGAAGTGATCTTGACTTTGGCCAACAAATCACGACTTGGACAAGACACCGATATGGAACAAAACTCTCATGATTCAAACACATCCGCAATTGACAAAGGTCTTGACTTTGGCCAACAAACCAATGCCAACTTTGGATCTTGATTAAGAATCACTCAACAGAAGGAAAAACGCTTAATATTTTTTTGAGGGTTTTTCGCGTGCAAATTGGCAACCAATTTATTATCTTTGATTAGGTCTCATCATACACCCTTAAGCATGCATTCTAAAAGCATAATAAGGCGCGATAAATAAATAAATTAATAATGATATGCGGATGGATATCTCACAAATTGTTCCTAGAATAAATCACTTCATTTCCTCTCACCGGCTAGAACTATTCTAACTTATACCCAATTAATTAATACAATAAAGAAATCTCATTAACATTGAGGGGAATTGGTGAGAAGAGGATTACAAAGAGTAAAGAGATAAAAGGCTGGACTCGCAGGTCCAATTTATTAAATTCTAAATTTATTACAAATCCAAAATTGCCCTCACCCTTCTAATATCCATCTGATATACATTATTCATACAACACATTCATGTATTCATACAAATCATGTTATTCAATCAATCTAATCCAATTAATTAATATTTGAATTAATGATCATCCAATGTTCAAACAATAATTTGATTTACGCGAGTCAAACTCGTTTAAGAATAAATACTCAAAGTAAGTATTCTTGAATTATATTGAACTACAACTTTAAATCCAATTTATTTGTATTCAATACTAATTCCAATTTAATTCCAAATTAAATATATACACTTACTTATAAGCCTTAAAGACTTGGATTCCAAATCCAATCTTAATGGGTCTCAAAGGCCCAATAACATCCAATGTCATTTTTAATTAAAGTCCAATGGGCTTTTAATTAATTCTTAAGGCATGGGCTTTGGCCATAATGGAAATACCAAGGCCCAATAGGAATCACTCTATGCTTACAAATTAATTTAGGCCCATTAGGCCCAATTAAATTCTTTAAAGGTTAAGTGTTGTATTTGGACTTTGTGGAATTGGTTTTGGGCCCAATTGGATCCAATCCAAAAGTCCAAAACCAAACTTGATCAAACCAAGCCCATTAAGCCCAAATACACACTTTTAGCCCAATTCCATTTAGGATTCTATTCCAGGAACAGTATCACTCCGATTTTCATCGAGTTCTACTTTCCTCCCACTAACCACTATATTTAGGAATTCCTTCTCAAGGAAAACCACATGTAGAGCAACAAATACTTTGTTCTCTCGTGGGTGATAGAAGTAATATCCTTTGATTTCCCTTGGATATCCTACGAATAGGCATTTATCTGATTTGGGCTTAAGTTTGGTACCTTCCAAACGTTTGACGTATGCCCAGCATCCCCAAATCTTCAAGAATGAGAAACCCTGTTTCTTTCCTGTCCATATCTCATATGGTGTCTGTTGTACAGACTTTGACAGAACCTTATTCAAAATAAGAATTGCACTATTTAATGCATATCCCCGGCAGGAAATAGGTAGCTCAGTGCGACTCATCATAGACCTAACCATGTCCAACAAAGTTTGGTTTCTCCGTTCGGATACACCGTTTAATTACGGTGTTCCAGGTGGAGCCCACTGTGAAAGAATACCATATTCTTTCAAGTAAACTAGAAACTCATTGCTCAAGTATTCGCCACCACGGTCCGACCGTAATGTCTTTATACTCTTGCCGGTCTGTTTTTCAACTTCGTGTCCAAACTCTTTGAATTTCTCAAAAGTTTCCGACTTGTGTCTCATAAGATACACATAACCATAACGCGATGCATCATCTGTAAAGGTTACAAAGTATTCATATTCACCTCTAGCTTGGCTAGATATGGGCCCACATACATCACTATGAACGAGGGCTAACAGTTCAGTGGCGCGTTCACCTTTACCACTAAAAAGTGATTTAGGTATTTTGCCTAAAAAGCAAGATTCGCAGACGTCATATGAATTTGGATCAAATCTGTCCACGTACCCACTCTTCGAAAGTGTGGATATGCGAGTCTTGTTTATGTGTCCCAGACGACAATGCCACATATAAGTTTCATATTTTTTACTCATTTTAAGCCTTTTGTTTGTTATATTATATGTTTGAGATTGATTTATATTCAAAATATAAAGACCATTATTTACGATAGTAGTGCAAATTTCTATATCATTTTTATAAATAAAACACCTGGTGTTTCTAAATACAAAAGTGTACCCACATTGGGTTAACATAGATACATAAATAATATTCCTAGTCAAATTAGGCACATAATAACAGTCATTAAGTTCAAGAACATGCCCCGAGGGCAGTTCTAGAAAAAAAGTGCCAACGGCCAAAACGGCGACTGGTGCCCCATTTCCGACGCGTAGATCAATCACCCCTGAGGCCAGTCTCTTGCTAATCCGCAGATCCTGCACATCAGTACATATATGAGTACCACAACCAGAATCAAAAATCCAATTTTTACAACTAGAAGAAGTCATGTTTATTTCAATAACAAACATACATGTAGCCGATGCCTTGCCCACTTTAATCTCCTTCTGGAGCGCCTTGTACTCGCGGCAGTCACGCTTCCAGTGACCCCGCTTGCTGCACTGGAGGCATACATCCTGAGATTTATCCTTAGGCTTCCCAGAAGCCTTTGACGATTTGGCTTTGCCCTTTCTCTTATGCTTCTTCTTCTTCACACCTCTAGTCGCCTTGGGCCCAGCCCTCGGTGTCTGAGATGTTGAAGCAAGTGTGCCTCGCGCTTATTGCCTTTGAGAAACTCCTTCTCAGTTTCCTTGAGAATTGACAATAGCTCTCTAAGAGTATCATCTGTGTTCATCAAGTTATAGTTTATGATGAATTATCTCCAAGTGTCAGAGAGAGACTACAATATCAAATCTATAGCTACGAACTTCAGTTAGATCGGTGAAGATCGTGCAACCTCACCAACATATTATAGGGATCCAAGTCCCTGTTCTGTCGACGGAAATGCTGAGTCATAGAAGTAATTGACTGAGCAGTATCATTTTCATCGCTGTGAGTCTTCCAAAGCTCGAGCTCAAGTAACTGATCAGGGTTGGGTTTAGGACCAAGAGGTGTTTGTATAGTATACAGCAACCTATCGGCTCCAAGGACTATCCTCAAATTCATTTCCCAATCAGCAAAGTTCGTGCCCTTGAAGATATTTTCACCCATGATAATGTCTCGGACATTTCCCTTTCCTGTCATCCTGATTACGATAGTCCAACTATCTAATCAATGATATATGGGTACAGTCTAACTATTACAAGAAAAATAACATTATATTAGTCCAACTAATAAAATAATTTTGACGAAATAATTTGAAAGTGTGTAAAGCTACGTATCTGAATGAAATTTCAAATTTAATACTAGCCTCCCACTATTTTTCGGCAAGCCTCTAACCCTCTGTCGAGTACTCTTCCTAGTGGGCTAGGATCCCGTTAAATAACACACAACCTTGACTTTGGCCAACAAGCTGTATGATATTTAACTAGGTAGATCTCGAAGATCAATTGGATCTCATCCAATTCCTAGATCCGGTAGGTGGACATCCAAGTCCGAAACATATATATAGTATATATGCCAATATATCCAATATATTTTCCTAACCTTTTTCCTCTGAATCAACTAAGCATTGGCTTTGGCACAACAAGTTTAATGATTCCAGTTAAGCGGGACCCATTGACATGGAAAGCTTCGTAATCAATATCGATGGAAAAGAAGTGATTTTGACTTTGGCCAATAAATCATAACTTGGACAAGACACCGATATGGAACAAAACTCTCATGATTCAAACACATCCGCAATTGATAAAGGTCTTGACTTTGGCCAACAAACCAATGCCAACTTTGGATCTTGAGTAAGAATCACTCAACGGAAGGAAAAACGCTTATTATGTTTTGAGGGTTTTTCGCGTAAATTGGCAACCAATTTATTATCTTTGTTAAGGTCTCATCATACACCCTTAAGCATGCATTCTTAAAGCATAATAAGGCGTGGAAAGTAAATTAATAACGATATGCGGATGGATATTTAAATAGATTGTTCCTAGAATAAATCACTCTCTTTCCTCTCCCCGGCTAGCACTATTCTACCTCTACCCAATTACATAATACAATAAGAGAAACCTCATTACATTGAGGGGAATTAGGTGAGAAGAGAATACAAAGAAATAATGAGAGATAGGGCTGGACACGCAGAATTTATAACAATTTCTAAAATTGCCCTTTCCCCTCTAATATCCATCTGATATACGATATTCATTCAACACATCCATGTATTCATTCAAGCATGTTATTCAATCAAACTAATCAAATTAATTATCTTTGAATATTAGTGATCATCTAATGTTCAAACAATGATTTGATTTTGCGCGAGTCCAACTCGTTTGAGAATAAGTACTTAAAGTACGCATTCTTGAATTATATCGAACTACTCGTTAAATCTAATTTAATTCGTATTCGATACTAATTAATTTATTTAATTCCAAATTAAATAATTACACCTTTTAATGTGCTTTAACGACTTAGATTCCAAATCTACTGTATGTTCAATTAAAGGACGATGGGCTTTCAATTGATTTCTTAAGGCATGGGCTTTGGTAAATGTGGGTCAAACCCAATTACCAAGCCCAATTAAGGAATCACCCTCATTTGCCATAAAATCAATTTTTACCCATAAGGCCCAATTAAACTTTTAAAGCCCATTTGTTATATTTGGATTTAATGAAATGATTTAGGCCAAATTTAGATCCAATCTAATTGGCCTAAACCAACTTGGCCTAACCAAGCCCATTATGCGCAAATACAACAATTTCAAGCCCAATTCAAAATCAAGCCCATTAATCAAATTTTAATATTCCAAATTTTAAAATTCATTAACTAAAATGTAATACATCAATTAATTATCTAAATCCATATTTCCAAAATACAATTTAATTAATTAATCATGTTCTCATTTGTTCAACTTATGTCCAACATTTTTGAATTAAAAAATCATCTCATTACATGCAAGGAAGCTCACGACATTCATAAGGTTTTCATGTCTGATTTCGTTTTCAATCCGATTAATTTACAAATCAATATTTCCCAAGTGTTTCAAGTCATCCAATGATCAAAGAAACAGAAAATATCATGACTTCCAAGGGTAATATACAGTCGGCCATGCCATGTTTTGGGTGAAAAATTGATCCAATCCATTTCTCTCAAAATTGATCACAAACAACTCCAAGTCATCCATATACAAGCATGCTCAAACAAGTAATTTAGTCAAAACCTGCTCAAATCCAATTTACCCAAATTTTACCCTAAAATATTTCATGCTTAAACAAGGCTCTGATACCATTGTTGGTTTCTATTGATTGTCCTAAGATCATATTAAGCCATGAAATAGAATGAATACACAAGGAAGAGTGGCAGAAACACACTTACAAAGATCGGTTGGATGTGATGCTCAACAAAAATTTCTTTCTGCCTTTGAGATGTATTCGGCCAAGCCCTTATTTTTGTTGATGAGAATGAAGCAAGCTCCAAGCTTCAAGGAAATCCAAGCTCTAAGATTGGCTTCTCTATCACCTTGTTTGATTCTTGATGTGCTAGCAAAAGATAAAAGAAAATCAAATCTTCCTTCACCACTTGGAGTTCACGATTTTAGCAAGAGAGAGGGAGAGAGTTTTTGTGTTTTTTTTCTTTCTTTTCTAAAAAAAAAATTTACCAAAACAATTACCCAAAAAATTGGTATATGCTTTTCCAAAGTCAAAGGAAATTTTTGGCTCCAAAATGGCATTAAATACTACAACTACTTCCATCATGAATAGTGACAGCATGTCACTCATAAAAAGTGACTTTGACATCTATCACATTTATATGACAAGTGATGTGACTCGCGATGTGACTTGTGGGCCCTACTTTAATTCAAAATATGAGTGGGCCCGCAAACACTTCCGGGCTCGGTTTCACTAATTCCGAATTAATGAACTTTCGTCACGACGTAATTAAATAATTATACATAGCGAAATTACTATTCACGTCGCTAACGAATTAATTCTAAATTAACTCGTTTACCCGAATTAAAATCTAATTTTAATTCCGTGTCGAAATCCAATTTCGTTTAATATATCGAATATATTATTTTATCGATTAATTCCAAATTAATCTTTCTCTCTCTTCAAATAGTACTTTTTCCAAGATAAAGTCTCTCCGCAATTAATCCCAGATTAATTAAGTTCGAATCATATGTCATCGGTGAATCTTCGGGAAGCGACCCAAGAGATCCCTAGATATATTGGCAGTAAATATGGTCTTCGGACTATCCAAACACGTACGTACCTCGTACTACATTTTTACCGATTTACGAGACAAGGTTGGCTTCTAGCAAAGCACCATACCTACCCAATTCTCCAGGAATATTCTTACTGGAATATACGATCTATATCAGGCGTAGTATACCGTAGTATTACGTATTGCAATCCAATATCGGATGTAGGTGCAAGGCCTGGGGCTGGAATAGTGTCTGCCTCGTACGAAGCACATATCGGATATCAAGCAACTAGTCTCTTTGAATAGGATAATCATGACCTTGTCATATTATCCCGATGGTTGCAACACAATAGAGAACCGGTTATGAATCCATGCGTGATCATCATCTACATATGTCTGAAGTGATACTTCCGTCTTGACATCACATCCAATATACTGTGATTCTTAATAAACCCAGCAGATGCGTACACAGAACCTGTTAAAGTCCTGGACGACCAAAACCAAAGTTTGTCGATTATCGCAAGTACTAGCGATGCAAGTCTCAGGTTAAGACCAAATACACCTACCCTGAAGCAGACTCCCATAGACACATATACATACTACCAATGGGATTCCACGGGGTCTATCCAGAGCAAAGCTGTTTTCCGTACCATTGGTAAAACACAACCTCCAATAGCACTTATATAAGTATCATATACTTAAACATATGAGAACTATGTTGTTATGCCCTCACAACACGCACAAGTGCAATACTAGTCTATTCCGCATTATCGATGTCCAATCTCGATAATACTATGACTAGGGATATTTAATGATTAAAACTTTATGGATTGATACTGTCTCATGACATCTCAATCCGGAACTAATCATAAGGACTTCTACCATTTATATATCAAAGTAAATAAATACAAAACGGTAAAAGACAATTTCATTACTACATAGTTAATTTTGTACAAAAACACAATGTCTTTTACAAACAGTGACGCTATGGGTCATAACTGTCCAATATTCCGGTGTGTGTTGGGCTGTTCTTTCTCAGGGTCATGTATTTTTTGAGAGCATATGAGATCCTGGATTTTATGTCGGAGGTGGGCACAACCGTTGGTGTCATGACCGTGTTGTTGGTAGAAGTGATAATATCGGTTCATGTTGAGGTGTGGTGGGGGAGAATTTGGAAGCGGTTTGGCCTCCAAGGGTTTTAAGAGTCCTTGCCTTGCCAACTTTTCAAGCACCTTGGACAAAGGTCTACCCAGGTTGGAGAAGAGTCGGTTCTTGATGGCAGCAACCTCAGTAGTATCAGGCTTAGCACCTGATGGTCCTCCGACAGTCCTCTTGTTCATGCCATAGAACTTATTATTCTCCGCTGCTTCTTCCTCAATGTCTATGACGGTCTCCCTCAACTGTCGAAAATACGTGATCATCGAAGTCATCCTCCTCAACTTTCTATAAATAGAGGGCTTGGTGCCCTTGATAATCATTTTAATCTGTTCCTTCTCTGAGGGCCGAGTCTACATTTCCAGAAGCTGGCTTCTCCAGCGGTCCACATACTCCTTAAAGCTCTCTTCCGGCTTCTGTTTGGTGTTCTCCAAGTTGCAGAGCGACAATTCGATCTCCAAATCTATTACGTACTGAGCTATAAAGACCTCTGCCAACGCCCTCCAGTCATCTTTGACTTTCCTCTCGAGGCTGTGATACCATACTACGGGTGCCCCTTCAAGCGACATCTCAAACATCTTATGGACCTGCTGCTTCGACAGTCCCACTGAACTCATAACAAAAACATACTGCCTGAGATGGACCCTCGGATCCTCATTCCCATTAAATTTGGCTATGTTAGGCATTTTGAACTGAGCCGACAATTGTTCCTCAAACGTCATTGCCCCATAGTCCAGTAGATCTTCATGTTTGCCCTTTATCTTATGGGTAATAGATTCGACCTGATCTCGGAGCTTCTGTAATTCAGCCTGAGACCCTACTATTCTCCCTGCGGCATATTCCACCATATCGTCATCAAAAACTGGGATATCACATTTGGCCTGTTCGAAGGGTCCTCACGCCTCTCATTCTCAGAGCCTCCCCCAGCACGGGGCACGGCTATGTTAGTCATAGTAATGGCCAAAGCTTACAGTTGCTCGGTAACCTTAGTGAGACTGTTTTCCAGCTGATCCATACGGGATACCTCATTCTCTGATTCGCTCATGTTTGCTGACGGCCTTTTGACAAGTCTGCCCTCTTCCCTAACCCAACGGGTATCTATGATGTCTCTTTTAAAATGACAAGTTAGCATGTATGCGTGCTATGTATGGAATATATAAGTCAGCCCATTATCATTTTAAAGCATTCAATCATACTATTGTGATGTGCAAACTTGTCCCAGTTGAAAAGGCCCAACAAGTTTACACTTTTACGATAACATGGCTAAATAACTTCAAATGATACGAGGCCTAAACATAAAGTGGCTCATCGTTATTTTAGAAGTTTTTGGTCCAATTGCCATAAAGCATGGAATCGTCTCAGTTTAAAAGGCCCAACAAGCCCATACTTCGTGACAAAAAGTCCAACTGAATCCAAATGACGATGGTCCTGAATGCATTCATAAATGGATAGTCTCTACTAGTCCTACAACTACAGTTCATATATAGGTTTATAAGGGTAACGATAAAGGCTATCGTTGATGAAGGATTACCCACAACTAGGACTCCTCACTCAAGGGTTCAAGCGACCAAGTGAGCGCACCTTTTTTATATGCTAAGGTACGTGCCAACGAGTTAAGATGCGTGACTGACTGTCAAATGGATTTCCCGTTGTAGATTCCCCAGAGGGAGGGTGGAGCGAACTCTCTTAAATACCCAAGCCTCTTAGGCTCTTATCGCTTGGTGACAGGAATAAACAACGAGTCCTCCAAATTAGTCCATCACAGTAAGCTTCGAGTTAGTGATTATCTAGGTGCCTTCACGGCTTTTCCTTATAGAAAGGTAGTGAATAAAGGAAGACACCAAACCATTACTGAGCTCTGATGATGCCTTTAATTAAATCCCTTTTCAGTTTACAAAAGCACAAATCACAATCATTACAAGACATTATTTCGGGGCCGATTCTCTATCCTTAGTGGAGTCTCCAGACTCTAAAACACAGAAATCAACGACGCTATTCTAGGCTCGCGACCTAGTCGAGAGTACGGAATATCCTACGAGAGATTAAACCGGAGAATAAAATGGAGTCGCCACCCAGTGTGAACTGGGACAAAGATTTAAGGTCGTACTCACCCCTCGTAAGGGAAGACATCAAACTGTTGGGTTCAGAATGGTCCATTACTTATGTCACTTGTAATGAAAGGATTTGTGCAATAATTTAACCAAGTCTATGCAACCTACATACGCAAGAACGACCTATATCTAAAGGTGCATACAACTTATGTCTAAGTTCATGCACATAAAATTATATCCTAGATCTATGTTTGTATGCTTTTAAAAGTAAGTCATCATAATGGCAAGCACACAAGTACATAAACGCATCAAATCAATAAACACGACAATATAAATAAATAACAACTTAGACATAACCGCAATTAAATTCCTAATGCGAAAATAAATAACTAAATCATGCATAAAGAAATAACGTACTAATGACTAAATCATTCTTAAAAATAAATAACATACTAACGATTAAATCATGCTTAAAAATAAAAAAAACATACTAACGACTAAATCATGCTCAAACACAAAGTTGGATTAAACGAAACATGTGTGTCTCTCAAGTGGTACGTGGCATTGTATCCTGAGTGCGAACCGCAATACCATCCATTCGGATTCGGCTACGAAATTTACGTCTGGGTTTCCATCTGATATACCTCAAGAGAGAACACATATTTCGTCCATCCGGAAATCACATCATGTACCAATCCACAATACTCACACGGAATAAAGTAATAAAATAAAAAATAAAAGAGAATAAATAAAAAGGGGTGCCCTCAGGTCTAACCTCTTTAGTTGTCTATCGGAAGTGCGGTACGTGGTATTCGGAAGGGTTGATGCTCCGCAACTCCTCAGGTTCACTGGTTCAATGTTTTCCTTCGCTTTTTCACTGTTTAGGCTGCTGTTTTACTTTGTTTCACTGCTGTTTTGGTTGTATTTTCTGGTCACTATTTTACGATAAATAAATGACTATTTTTGTGATTTTTTAAGGGTATTGGGCTGGCGTTTTTTTAATTATTTTTTGGAAATTTTGATGTTGTTTTGCGGTGGTTAGGGGCTGCAGTTTCTGGACAATTTTGGGTGTTTTAAGTGCAGTTTTGCTGGGTAGATTTTATGGGTTTTGTGAATTTGTTACTGCAGTTTTGAGGGTGCAGTTTTTGCGGGTTTAATGGGCTGTTTTACGGGTTTAAGGGGCTATTTTAGGATGTGATTTTCGATGGTTTAAACTACTGTTTGGGTGTGTATTTTCAGTGAGTAGAAGGCTATTTCAAAGACTGTTTTCGGTGGTGTGAAGGGCAGTAAGTTGCGGCAGTTTCGGGTGTGAGATGGAAGCAGTTTGTGGAGGGTTTTCTCGGTAATTTATGGGCTGTATGTGAGGGTTGCAGTGGCGTGTTTTGAGGGTTTTATGTGAGGGGTTTTGATGTTGATTATGTGGCAATGGAGGGTGTTTCTTCACGGTAATAGGAGGTCTTTTGGTTGATGCTTCTTCATAGCAATTGAGGGGTTCCTTTAGGCATGAATTGCTAGGGAGTTTTTGGTTTGTTTGTTGTAAGATTGAGCTAGGGGTTTCAAGGTTGGGTTTAGGCTTCTTTTTATAGGCAAATGGTTGGGTTTTCCTTGTGCGAATAGGGAAAAGATTTGTGTATTTATGGGGATATCTTTTAATTAGTATATGATAAGGAAAAATCTTTTTAATTAGGGATGTATTTTAATTTGATTTGATTTCTTCTCTTTTAATTAGGGATATGATTTAATTAAATTAGGAAGGTACTTGATGAGATTTGATTTGTATCTTTTAATTAAGGAATGTGATTTGTCTTGATTTTAGCATGTGTTTAATATGTGTTTTTATTTATTTATTTGGAAGGTGATGGCCGAGTGGCTTTGGTCTCCTTGGGCATGGGCTTGGTCCATTTTGGTGGGCTTGGTGTGTGGTTTAGTGATGTGTGGGCTTGGTGTGTGTTTTACGGGGGTTTGGGCTAAGGATGTGTTTTAAAACAGAGGTCCAACAAGCAAAACCAGAGCTAGGCAAACGAATTAAATCCAACAAAGTACTGATTTCTGACTTTTTCCTTCTGACGTCTGTTTCCCGCGACTTCCACAACTAAAAAGGCAGTGCCTCCGTATGAGACTCATCATCGGGACTTATATGTCAAAATGTAGTGCCTACACCTTTCATAGACTGTCCTTTAGATATTTGTTGGGTGTGGACCGATGTACTCAATAATCAAGTGCGAAGCAAGATACCATTTGTCGACCCATATGTGTATCATAAGGGGTTTAGATATCCATGTAAGTAAATTCACGATTATTAAAGCTTTGTCCAAAGTCGATCACCTAAGGTGGATCGTATCAGTTATGAAGAATCGTGGACATGTCGACATGAGATGTGCACCTCATAAACTTGATGGCGTATTCTATGTTTTCTGAGCACAACTCGGATAGCCATCAACAGAGGGATTGTTAAATTTATTTGATGACCTTGACTTGTATAGTTCAGAAAAGATATTCATATTCATCACAAATTCGGAGGTGGCCGAATTGCATATATATTAACTAGGCTTATATGACAAACATGTCTAAACTTAGAGAGTCCTAATATTAAGTGTACTCGTTGAGCATTTGGGTAGCTGATTAATTTTGATAAAAGATAATATTCGATATTATAATTATCAATTAAGAAAATCAATTAAGAAAATCAAGTGTTATTGGATAACATTGATTATTTACTTAAATCTAATTGGATTAATTCAATAACTACACAAGGGCTTAATTAGAAAATCATAATTATCTCTACCATTTGAGGATATTATGGTAATTGTAAGTCTGTAATAATAGGTGATTTGGCTTGATTTAATTGGATTAAATCAAAATGGTAAATATTGAACTAATCCATTGTTATGACAGTTGTGGAACCCTTAGGGTCAGATCGATGTCCCGCACAGCAGAAATGGGTCTAACCCGGGGATATCAAGCATGGGTGTGATTTTAAATTATTTAATTAAATACTATATTCTATTACGAGTGTATAGGAAAAATCGGGACTAAATCGAACTTTGGAAGCTCAAGAACCATAGAAAATAAAATCAGTGCTCACTGTGCGTTACAGTGCCGCACGCACTGTGTGCTACAGTGCCGCACGCACTGTATGCGAGTTGTATAATTTTTTCATTTCTTTCTTTCCTTCAGCTCACTGGAAAGTGAGCTGAAGGAATTAGAGTCTATTACCCTAATTTCTTCTGGTCTTTCAAAAACACTTAAAAAACACCCGAAATTAATTTTTAATATCAAAATCAACATAACACATATTATAGAATAAAAATCAGATTTTTCAAAATATCAAATATTTTTACAAAAACATAAATTTATTATAAATAAGCATTTACGTAAATTTTGAATCCAATACACAAACCAAATTAGAATCCCAATAAGAAATGTCTCGTGAACAATTGTATATCACCCAAAGGTGGTCAAGTGATTCTAGAATGGTAGCTATAGCTCTAAGCTTTAATTTAAAGTTTCAAACTCTAATTTATATTTATGTCTAACATAAATATTTTGACCCAATTATTAGCATATTGTGTTTATACTTCCAAAGTATCCCAACACAATTTATTAGCCTTATTTCAATATTAAGCTATGTGATCATACATCTAATACATAATTCAAAACTTAAGAGAAGTTCAAACTTACCTAACAGGCTTGATGCAAGATCCAATCTACTAATTCTTTGTTGAAATGGTTGGAAAACCTCTAAGGTGTGCAAGCTTGACATCAAGATCCAATCTTGATTTCTCCTAGATGAAATATTATAGAGACCTCATAAACCTCTCTAAACACTTATCTAACTTAGACTAATTTCTATAAGAATTTACTTGTACTTCTAATTGTAATTAAAAATTTTCGTAAGCTTGCTATTTAAAGAAAAATTTAGGCCATTTTTAATTAATAAAAGTTGTAATCAACTTTAAGTGGGCTTAATTCAATTTATTCAAATATATATAATTAGGTGTGACTAATCTCTATTGTCTCCCACTTCAATTTAATCCAATTAAATCAAGCCAAGGATTAGGAAATGGATTAGTTCAATGTTTGCCACTTTGACTTAATCCAATTAAATCAAGTTAAAAACACATATTATTACATACTTACAATTACCATAATATCATCAAATGGTAGAGATGATTATGACTTTACAATTAAACCCTTGTGTAATTATTGAATTAATCCAATTAATCCAATTAGGTCAAAGTGAATAATCAATGTTATATAACACTTGATTATCTTAGTTGATAATTATGATATCAAAAATTATCTTTTATCAAAAATAATCGGCTACCCAAGTGCTCAATGAGTACACTTCATATTGGGACTCTCTAAGTTCAGACATGTTCGAAATATAAGCCTAGCTAATATATATACAATTTGGCCACCTCCGAATTCGCGAAGAACAAGAACCATATTTCTGAACTATACAAGTCGAGGTCATCACATATGTTTAACAATCCATTCGTCGTAGGCTATTTGAGTTGTGTTTAGGAAATATAGAATATACCGTAAAGTTTCTAAGGCGCACATCTCATGTCGATATGTCCACGATTCTTTATAATTGATGTGATCCACCATAGATGATCGACTTTGGCTAAAGATTTAAGAGTCGTGACTTTACTCATATAGATACCTAAACCCCTTATAGTACATATACGGGCCGACGGATCCTATCTTGCTTCGCACTTCATTACTGAGTGCATCGATCCACACCCAATGAACATCTAAAGGAAAAACCATGAAAGATTCTTGACATACATGGCATCAAAGTGTGGAGGATCTCACACAAAATCAATGTTATCCTATAGTCAAAGGATTACATATGCTACTCGACTAGAGAAGATTCCTATTGACAATGGTGTGTATTTCCAACTATTAGAAATCATATATGAGTCATTCAGTATTCACTCCAATGAATATCCACATGTCTATATGACTTTCCAAAACTCATGGTACATCGGGTTAAACTATTTGAACTCCAATTCTAATATACGACCTAGTCTTTTAGGTTATAGGAATTCGACCGTATTCCAAAACCAACGACCATGAATATTTACTTTAAGAATAGTTTACACCTAGTGTCAAGACTATTCTAAAGTCAATATCATTTTTAGCATATTTATACATCAATTTAATATGCGTAATGACAATACCATTAATAAGGTATGAAATGAAAATATAGTTATTTTATTAATAAATAACAAAATATACAATTCGAATTGGCACTCCAATCACAAACTCCAGCATCCATTTCCTAATCCTTGTCTTGATTTAATTGGATTAAATTAAAGTGGTAATTATACATATTTGGACAAATTAGATTAAGCTCACATAAAAGTTGTTTACAACTTTTATTAATTAAAAATTTCCTAAGTTTTGCTATAAATAGAAAGCTTTAGGAAGGTTTTAATTAAGCAAAGCAAAAGCTTAAGAAAGCTAAGTACAAGCAATTCTTGGAGAAATTAGCTTAAGTTAGAGAAGTGTTTAGAGAAGCTTGTGAGGTTTTTAAATATTTCATCTAGGAGAAATCAAGATTGGATTTTAAAGTAAAGGTTGCTAGAATTGGATTCAAGATTGGATCTTGGAGTGAAGCTTGCAAACCTTGGAAGTTCTCCAACCATTTTAACAAATAAATAGAGATTGGAACTTTGCATCAAGCTTGCTAGGTAACTTTGAACTTCTCTTAACATATGTTCTTTTATGTATTGGATGCATGATTATATAGCTTAATGTTGAAATAAGACTAATAAATTATGTTATGATGCTTTAGAAGTATAAACACAATATGATTGTCAATTAGGTCAATTGGACATGGAACAATTAATAAGAGTTTGAAAATCTAGATTAAAGCTTAGAGCTATAGCTACTATATTATAATCCCTTGACCACCTTTATGTGAACTAGATTTGTTCATGAGATATTTTTTATTAGGATTCTAATTTAGTTTGTGTTTTGGATTCAAAATTTATGCATATACGTATTTAGAATAAATTATGTTTTTGTAAAAATATTTGATATTTTGAAAAAAAAAATGATTTTTATTCTATAACCTATATTGATGTTGGTTTTGATGTTAAAAATTAATTTCGGATATTTTGAGAGTGTTTGGGGAAGGTTGAAAGGATTTAAAGTAGAAAACCCCATTGCTTTCAGCTCTCTATTCGAGAGAACTGAAGGCTTGTTATTTTTTTGAAGACAAATGAAACAAAAAATAAAATAAAATATTGAACTGTATCACGCACAGTACTGTGTTGAAATTTATTTTCTCTCGTTCTCGAGTTTCCAGACTCTGATTCAACCTCGGATTTTTCCTTTATACTCGTAATGGAATATGTATTTCATTAAATTATTGAAAATTACACCCATGCTTGATATCCACGGGTTAGACCCATTTCCGCTGTGCAGGGTAACGATCTGACCCTAGAGATTCTACATCCACCCGAACAGAATGGTATCAGTAGCAAGACTTAACCACACAACACATGTTGCATGTTAGACATATATTTGAATCTATGACTCTGTATTTTAATTTAATTATGTATAAGATATATTAGATATGTAAAGCATGTTTTAAACTAAAATTTTGACATAATTAAATTAGTGACTTGATTGTTATAAATCTCCCAAGATTATGTGATTACTTCATTTTAAGTAATAGTATTAGTAATGTTGGAGAATTATTAGAATGTATGTATTGATGAGATGAATGAGTTCTTACTATTTATTTTCTAATATCGTCATTAGTATAAAGGTATAAGTGCTAGGAAATTAGGTCGCTCCGGTAAAATAGTAGATATAGCGTGATGAGTTAACACTGTCACCCAATATAGTCATTAGTGTGAGGATGTACATATGAAGCTCATTAGTACACATTGATAAGTAGATACCTAGAACACGTCTTAATCCAATATTGTCATTAGTGTGAGGATAAGAAATAGTTCAAGATCAAACTATGAGTCACATGAAGTGATTGACCTTGGAGGTATACCTAATGAGTTTATAAAGGCTAATATCGTCATTAGTCTGAGGCTAGAGTAAATATAATGGGATTCACTTCCCGCTATGAAATTTTGATAGTCAAATTTCTATTTTCCCGTTAAGCGAGATTACGAAATTTCACAAAATAGGAGGAGGGCATTAATAGATTAATATATTTAAAATTCTATAATCAATTAGTGTTTTTATTTTGAAATGAAAAATGTTCTGCTACTATTTAAAATTTTATCTTGTAGATGGTTGTCGCTATCCATTGATGAGACTTTTGGATACCAATAAACTAAAAGGAGTTGAGAACTATTTCGAATGGGAAATGAACATATGTCTAATCTTGGAGTTTTAAAATTGGACTTATATCACTGTCAATCTACTACTTGTTGAAATCGATTCTGACTCCACTCCAGAAGAGCAAGAAACTTTTAATAGATGGAAGGATGATAAACTTAAGTTGAAATCCTACATTTTGGGATCAATGGTTCCAGACTTGCTGAGACAGTATATTGAAGTGCCAGATGCTGGGAGCATAATGCGAACACTCAAGGAGTTGTTCGAGAAAAGCCAAGAGATCGAACTTTATACAAGGTCTAAAGAATTGTTCCGTGCTGAACTCAAGGATGGAAGGCTATCAACATTCATGTTTTGAACATGATCGACCAAATTCGATACATGGAATGACAGGGCATTGTGATTGATGAACGGTTGGGCAGTAATTTGATTATGTATTTTTTGTTTGGTTATTATGTTGGCTTTTTATTAAACTTCCATATCCATTTGATGCAAGCTAGCTACGAAGAACTTCATAACATATTACGCACGACGGAGCATGATTTGAGGAAAGACAACCCCATATTGTACCTCTACGGTAGAGCTAGCTCTTCAAAAGACTTCTGGGAAGTCTTTTGAAAATAAAGATGTGGAAGAAGAAGATTTCAAAGAAGAACTCCAATAAGTACAAAAGTGCAAAACCGTAAATAGCGCATGATCAATGTCTATATTTCAAGAAGTCTGGACACTGGAAGAATGATTGTCCAGAGCTGATAGGAAAAGAATGACTCTCAGGTACATTTTTTATTTTTCCAATTATTGACATCTCATTAGCCTTAAAGTAAATAGTGAATGAGTGTTAGACAGTGGTAGTCCTACTCATATTTGCAACTCCATACAGGTAATGAGGGTAAAAAGAAGGTTGAATAAAGGGGAGATCTAGCTTAGAGTTGGCAATGGCGAGACATTGGATATTAAAGTCATAGGAACAGTTGTTTTAGATCTCCTAAATGGTTGTAAATTAAATTTACAAGACTGTTATTATGAACCCTCACTTATCAGAAAAATAGTATCACTGCCAATATTAGATAAAGATGGTTATAAAATAAACATTAAGGATTAAACTTTATGTTTATATGATAAAGATAATTTATTGAAATATGAATGTTCTTTATCAAACGGTCACTGTATTTTGGAAACATATTGAGATATCTTTAATGTAGATGAAAATACAAGTAGGAAATTTAAATTAAATAATACTGAATTATGGCATATGAGATTGAGCCGCATAGATGTTAGACGTCTATCCAAATTGGTAAAGGATGGTTTGATAGAAAATCTTAGCTTAGATCCTTATCCAATTTATGAGTCATTCATCCAGGGGAAGATGACAAAGGCCTCATTTCTTGGTGTTGGACACCATGCTGGAGATTTATTGGAACTAATACACAGCAATGTGTGTGGTCCATTAAATCATGTCGATCATGATGGTTCAACATACTTCATGACTTTCACGGACGATAAGTCTAGATATAGATATATCTTTTGGGTTGCTCTAAGGTCCCAATGATCAATTTAAGCAAAGAAACATGTGAATAAAACAATGAAATACGGCGGAATCATACTCACATTGAACGGCTTTTGCGATGCGAGGAACAACAAAAACTATTTTCCCTTTCCATAAAGCTCACGGCAGTGGGCAGATTTTTGTCCTCCAAAATTCGGCTATGGTGATCCATCAAGCTCCAAGCTTTGTGTTATGATTCCATGCACACGGGTGGGTTTCCCTATCACCTTGGATGACCCTTTATGTGCTAGCATTCTTGATTTTGCAACAAAATCATCAAGATAATGAACCATAGGCTCACGGTTTGAAGAGAAGAAAATGGCAACAATAGCCGAATGAGGAAGAAGTAAAATAAGGCCCTTGGCCGAATGTGTGTATTAGGGAGAGAGAAGTGTGAGTTCTGTATCTAATACACTAAAATGAAAAGTCAAATACCAATTATTAAAAAAATGATATATGTCTTTCATGTTTTTACTTTAGAGTGTTTCACACTCAAGCATCACATCTCATCTACTTCCATCAATTAAAGTGACTAAAGTTGACAAGTGATGTGATGGTTGATGTGACATATGGGCCGCACTTGATTCGAAATGCGAGTGGGCCTGCAAATACTCTCGAGCTCGGGTTTAATGAATTTCCATCGTGACGTAATTAAATCAAATTTAATTAAATAATTATGCCTAGCAAAATTACTATTCACATCGCTAAAGAATTAATTCTAAATTAACTCGTTTGCCCGAACTAAAATCTGATTTTAATTCCGCATCGAAATCCAATTTCGTTTAATATATCAAATATATTAATTTACCGATTAATTCCAAATTAATCGTTCTCTCTCTTTTAAATAATATTTTATCCCAGATAAAATATCTCTGTAATTAATCCCAGATTAATTTTCTCTCTCATCTAATTAATCCCAGATTAATAAAGTACGAGTCATACATCATCGGTGAATCTTCTAGAATCGACCCATAAGATCCCTGGATATGTTGGCAGTAAATCCGGTTATCGGACTATCCGAACAAGTACGTACCTAGTACTACGTTCTTACCGATTTACAAGACAAGGTTGGCTTCTAGAAAAGCGCCATGCCTATCCAATTCTCTAGAAATACTCTTAAAGGAATATCATAATCTATATCAGGCATAGTATACGTAGTATTACGTATAACGATCCAGTATCGGATGTTCACGTGCAAGGCCTGGGGCTGGAATTGTGTCTGCCCCGTACGAAGCACATATCGGATGTCTGGTAACTAGTCTCTATAATCAGATAACTATGACCTAGTCATATTATCCCGATGACTGCAGTACTTAAGAGTACTAATTCCGTATCCTATATGATCATCATCGCCACTATAACTAAGTGATACTTCCATCTTGAAATTACACCCAATACACTACGATTCTCAATATACCCTGAAGAGGCGTACACAGAATTGGTTAAAGCCCTGGACGACCAAAACCAAAGTATATTGATTGTCTCAAGTATTAGCGGTGCAAGTCTCAGGTTAAGACCAAATATACCTACCCTGATTCAGACTTCCATAGACACATAGTTATACTACCAATGGAATTCCGAGGGATCTATCCAGAGCGAAGCTGTTTTCCGTACCATCGGTAAAACACAACCTTCTATTACACTTGTATGAGTATCCAATACCTAAATATATGAGAACTATGTCGTTATGCTCCCACAACACGCATAAGTGTAATACTAGTCTATTCCGTATTATCGATGCCCAATCTCGTTAATGATATGACTAGGGATATTTAATGATTAAATCTTCATGGATTGATAGTCTCATATCATATCAATCCGGAACTAATCATAAGGACCTTCTATCATTTATACATCTTGGTGATCTAATCACAAATGATAAAAGAGAAATTTCCTTTGTCATATAGTTAATTTGTACAACAATACCATGTTCTATACAAATAGTGATGCTATGGGTCATAATTGTCCAACAATCTCCCACTTGGCCTATAGCCAATCACTCAGGTGCCTTACACCTGAACTATGTACGGGTCGCTCAAACTTCTGCTGAGAGAACAGCTTTCATATGCGGATTTAAAAGGTTATCATCTGATGCGATTTATTTGATCATCACATCGCCACGATGTATGATCCGACGAATCAGATGAAAACAGTTAAAGTATATATCGGATCGTTGATGAGACCATTAATTCTTTAGCCTGTGCTGGAGCTTAGCTCAGCTGCTAATAGAATTATTTCTAATCTAATTAGAATTTTTTAGATCCAAGATGCTACTATTGCTACGACAGTTGCAGCAAAGTTTCGCTTTTGTTGTTTATTTGGCAATAGTATTATGCTTGGAAGATTTCCAGCTCATTGTTCCGTTATTTAATCTTTATAGTACCTTTATTACGATTTATAGTCATTTTTATCGATTTGGAAACTTGTAGCAGTGATCCCAGTCACTTCAAGTTCTCCTTCTCCATAGTTTAAGACAGCATCTTTAGTTCGTCTAAGATACTGAAGGATGTTCTTAATATTAATCCAGTGACAATCACTTGGATTGGCCTGATTGTGACTCCATATGCTCAAAGCACATGAGACACCAGGTCGCGTATATTTATTTCAATGTACGAGTTCTCGGAGAGTATTAACAATCTTTTGATTTATCCCAGTAGATCTTTATTCCTAGAATAAAGGTTGTCTCTCCCAAGAATTCTACGGAGAATTTTTCTTGAAAGCCATGCTTTCACCGATTTTTATATGGGAATGTCATTTCCAAGAAATGACATATTATCATTATATTGGACATTCATTGTCAGTGCGCTCCCACTAACCTCCTTATATACACAAGAATTATTTATGTTTTGAATTAAATCATATACTATTATGATTACATCAAAACATCAGTTCCAAGAACATAATGCTTGCTTCAGTCCATAAATGGATTGAATTCACGTAGTTAGTTCGTATTCCTCAATAAGATTGTCATCTTTACGAGGTGAGATCAGAAACCCATACCCTAGGTTGTTTTCTGACTCTCTCCGTATTGGAAACTCTCTAAGTCGCGAGGATCAAATCAAGCATGAAAACATAAGTGAATACATCAAAGGAAGTCGCGGAATACTTCTATTGATCGGTTGAGCGATGCGGTGGACAACAAAAACTTTTTAAGCCCTCCTCCAAGCTCACATCAGTGAGCAGTTTGCTCCTCCAAGAAATCGACTTTGTTCTTCCTTTAAAGCTCCAAGCTTATGATGAAATGATTCCATGCACACGGGTGGGTTTCCCTATCACCTTCGTATTTCTCTTTGAGTCCTAGCTCTCATGATTTTTGCCACAAAAACCATTAAATCCCTTCTCCTTAGCTCACGGCAAACAGCAGTGAAAAGGAAGAAGAAATGCCCAAAGGGCGTGAGAGAGATAGAAGAATTGAGAGAGATGGAAGAAAATGTGTATTAGTTAATTGTCTTTTAAAAACAATTAAACATATACCTATTATTTGATTTTCAAAAAGTCAAACAAGTACTAAACATTTAAAAAATATTAAATGTCTTTCAAGCCATCACACTTCCATCACTATTCATATCAATCAAGTTGTCAAGTCACATCACTCAAAGTGACAAGTTATCAAGTCACATCACTCAAAGTGACAAGTGATTTGACGCTTGAAGTGACTAGTGATTTGACACTTGATGCGACTACTGATTTGACACTTGATGTGACTTGCCTGCCGCACTCGAATTCGAAATATGAATGCACTTGCAAACACTCTCGGGCTCGGGTTCGCTAATTCCAAATTAACGAATTTTCCGTTGTGTCGTAATTAAATCTAATTTAATTAAATAATCATGCCAAGCATAATTACTATTAACGTCGCTAATAAATTAATTCTAAATTAACTTGTTCACCCGAATTAAAATCTAATTTTAATTCCGCGTCGAAATCCAATTTCATATAATCTATCGAATATATTATTTTATCGATTAATTCCAAATTAATCGTTCTCTCTCTTTAAATGATATTTTATCCTAGATAAAATATCTCTTAATTTATCCCATATTAACTTTCTCTCTCGTCTAATTAATCCCAGATTAATAAAGTGCAAGTCATACGTCATTGGTGAATCTTCAGGAAGCGGCCCATGAGATCCCCAGATATATTGGCAATAAATACGGTCGTCAGACTATCCGAACACGTACGTATTAAGTACTACGTTTTATCAATTTACAGAACAAGGTTGGCTTCTAGCAAAGCGCCATGCCTACCCAATTCTCCAGAAACATGCTTACAGGAATAAGCAATCTATATCAGGCGTAGTATACGTAGTATCGGGTATGTCGATCTAGTATCGGATGTCACGTGCTAGGCTTGGGGCTGGAATTGTGTATGCCCCGTACGAAGCACATGTCGGATGTCTGGTAACTAGTCTCTATAATCGGATATACGTGACCTAGTCATAATTTCCCGATGACTGCAGTACTTAAGAGTACTAGTACCGTATCCTACGTGACATCATCTCCACTATGACTGGAGAGATACTTCCGTCTTGACATCACACCAAATACACTACGATTCTCAATATAGCCAGCAGAGGCGTACACAGAACCTATTAAAGCCCTGGACGACTAAAACCAAAACATATTAATTGTCGCAAGTATTAGCGGTGCAAGTCTCAGGTTAAGACCAAATACACCTACCCTGATTTCGGACTTCCATAGACACATTGTCATACTACCAATGGAATTCCGAATGGTCTATCCAGAGCGAAGCTATTTTCCGTACCATCGGTAAAACACAACCTCCTATTACACTTGCATGAGTATCCAATACCCAAATATATGAGAACTATGTTATTGTGCCCTCACAACGCGCACAAGTGTAATACTAGTTTTTTACGCATTTATCGATGTCCAATCTCAATAATACTCTGACTATGGATATTTAATGATTATACCTTCGTGGATTGATACTGTCTCATATCATCTCAATCCATGAACTAATCATAAGGACCTCCTATCATTTATACATGTAGGTGATCTAATCACAAATGATAAGAGAGCAATCTCCTTTGTCACATAGTGAATTTGTACAACAACACCATGATCTGTACAAATAGAGATGCTATGGGTCATAATTATCCAACACTCCGACCTACGTGGTTCTTGTGTATTCGAAGATTGCTGGTTTAGTTTCATCCTTGACAAACTATTTGTGTTCCATTAAGGAATTAGTGCCTGGAATAGTATTACTCCGATTTTCATCGAGTTTTATTTTCCTCCCACTTACCACTGCATATAGGTATTCCTCTTAGGAAAACCGCATGGTGAGCAACAATTACATTGTTCTCTTGTGAGATGTATAAGTACTATACTTTGGTTTCCCTAAGATAACCTACAATTAGGCACTTATCCAATTTGGGTTCCAGTTTGGTATCATCCAAATGTATGCCTAGCATCCCAAATCTTCAGGAATGAGAAAACCCGGTTTCTTTCCTGTTCATATCTAATATGAAGTCTGTCAAACATATTTTTATGGAACCTTATTCAAAATAAGTATTGCACTATTTAATGCATATCCCTTGAAGGAAAATGGTAGCTCAGAGCGACTCATGATTAACCTTATCATGTCCAATAAAATTTGGTTTCTCCGTTCAGACGCACCGTCAAATTGACATGTTCCGGTAGGAGTCCTCATTGAAAGAATACTATACTCTTTCAAGTATTTTAAAAACTTATTGCTTAAGTATTTTCATCACGGTCCAATCATGATGTGGAATACTTTAGCCACTATGTTTTTCTACTTCGTGTCGAAACTGTCAAAGTTTCTGATTCGTGTTTCAAAGAAAACATATAACCGTAACGCGATGCCACATCCGTAAAGGTCACGAAATATTCATATCCACCTCTAGCCTAGCTAGATATGGGTCCACTTACGTCACTATGAACGAGGGCTAACAGATCGGTGACACTTACACTTTTACCAAGTAAAAGGTGTTTTAGGCACTTTGCCCAAAAAACTAGATTCGTAGACTTCATTTGAATATGATCAAATCCGTCCTAATATCCACTCTTCAAAAGTGTGGATATACGAGTCTTATTTAAGGTGTCCCCGACAACACTGCCATAAATAAGTCTCATCTGATCAAATCAGTTTGAGCTATTTGTTTGTCATGTCATACGTTTGAGATTTATTTATATTCAAAATATAAATACTGTTATTCACATCTAATGTGTTTATCTCAATATCATCTTTATAAAATAAAACACTTTAATGTTCTAGAATATAAAGGTATACTCGCAACGAGTTATACTCGATATAGAGATAATATTTCTAGTCAAACTAGGTACATTGTAACAATTTCCTAATTTAGGTACACACCCGAAGGGTAGTTCCTAAACTTAGGTATCTACGGTTAAAATAGCGATAGTTATCCCATTTCCGTTTCGCAGATAAATCTCAACTGAAGTCAGTATCCTGCTTATCAGCAGATTCTGCACACCAGTACATATTTATGTACCACATCCAGTATCTAAAATCCAATTTTAATACTAGTAGTGAACATATTTATAACAAACATATTTGAAATCAGAGCCTTACCTGTCTTCCATTCCTTCACGTCTACCCTGTCCATACGGCAGTCACTCTTCAGTGACCCCGTTTGCCACATTCTTAGCAGACATCTTGGGATATGTCATTTGTCTTCCTAGAAGACTGTGATGATTTTGCCTTTGCCCCTTTTCACACCCTAGAAGCCTTCGACTAAAGCTTGGCCTTCTGGGATATCGAAGTAAGATGCGCCTTACGCTTCTTGCCCTTTTGTAAAATTTGGCTTTGTCTCCTTGACCATAGCCATTAACTCTCCAAGATTTTTCTATTGCAATTAATGCTTCTAAGATCTAAGTATAGATCTATGAAGATCCTTCAATTTCAATATCATACTATGAGGATCTAATCTGTAGTTCTGATTAAGAAATTAAGGAGTCTTTATGGCATGGATAACGGATTAAGCACTAAAGTTATCATCACATGAATCTTCCAAAGATCATGCTCTACTATTTGCTTAACTCCGGGCTTAGGCCCAAAACGTCTCTTTTATCAAATAAAGTAACTTCTCGGTTTTTAGTACTATCCTAAGGTACTATTCCCAATATGAAAATTAAAGCCGCTTAAACACATTTTCTTCCAAGATTATGTTTTAAACACTAATCTTTCAATTTATCTTGATTCTAATAGTCCAACTATTTAATCAACGATTTGTGGACTTTTGATTATAATGATTACTATAGTCTAACTATATAATCAACTATAATTTAATTGGTTAAATTCAATTATATTGATTACTATAATCCAATTATAAAATCAACTATTAATTGAAATAGTTTGAATACAGTCCAACTGTTTATTAAAACAACGATTAAATATTAGTCTAACTAATATATTAATTTAATGACGAAAAATTTGAAATGAGCGCGTATGGCAAGTAATTAAATAAATATTGCAAATTTAATACTTGCCTCCCACTATTTTTCGGCGAGCCTCTAACCCTCTGTTGAGTACTCGAGAAACCTAGTTTCCTAGTGGGCTAGGATCCCGTTAAATAATACACAATCTTGACTTTGGCCAACAAATTGTATGATACATAACTAGGTAGATCTCTAAGATTAATTGGATCTCATCCAATTCTTAGATCCAGTAGGTGGACTTCCAAGTCTGAAACATATATCTTATATATGCCAATATATCCAATATATTCCCTAACATTTTTCCTCTGAATCAACTAAGCCTTAGCTTTGGCACAACAAGCTTAATGATCCCAGTTAAGCGGAACCCATTGATCTTGGAAAGCTTCGTAATCAATGTCGATGGACAAGAAGTGATCTTGACTTTGGCCAACAAATCACAACTTCGAGATGACACCGATATGAAACAAAGCCTTCATGATTCAAACACATCCGCGACGGACAAATGTCTTGACTTTGGCCAACAAACCAGTGCCAGTCTTGGATCTTGAGTAAGAATCACTCAATAGAAGGAAAAATGCTTAATATGTTTTGAGGGTTTTTCGCGTAAATTGGCAATCAATTTATTATCTTTGTTAAAGTCTCATCATCATACACCCTTAAACATGCATTCTAAAAACATAATAAGGCGCGTATTAATAAATATAATAATGATATGCGGATGGATATTTAAACATATTATTCCTAGAACAAATCTCTTTTTTTCCTCTCTCCCGCTAGCATAACTTCTACTCGATTACATAACACTTCTAAAGAAACCTCATTTACATTGAGGGGAATAGGTGAGAAAAGAAATACACAGAGTCAAGAGGTAAAAGGCTGGACACGCAGGTCCAATTAATAAATTCTAAATTTATTACAACAATTTCCAAAATTGCCCTCACCCATTTAATATCCATCTGATATACATTATTCATGCATCGTAATCATGTATTCACACAAGCATGTTATCAATCAATCTAATCCAATTAATTAATCTGAATATTAATGATCATCCAATGTTCAAACAACGATTTATTTTGCGCGAGTCAAACTCGTTTTGTGAATAAGTACTCAAAGTACGAATTCTTGAATTATACTAAACTACAACATTAAATCCAATTTAATATGTATTTAATACTAATTCAGTATTTAATTCCAAATTAAATATTACACTTTATTAACGAACCTTTATGACTTAGATTCTAAATCTAATCGCTACGGGTCTCAAAGCCTGATTAACATCCAATGTTAATTTAATTAAAGTCCAATGGGCTTTCAATTAATTTCTTAAGGCGTGGGCTTCGGCAACCAAAGCCCAATCAAAAATAACCCCATAAGCCTAGAAATCAATTTAGCCCATTAGGCCCAATTAAACTAAAGGTCCATTAATTCGTAATTGGACTTTATGGATATGGTTTTGGGCCTAATTGGATCTAACCAATTTAGCCTAAACCAATCTTGGTACAACCAAGCCCAGTAAGCCCAATTACAACTTTTAAAGCCCAATTTCCAAAATAGGCCCAATTAATTAAATTACCAAATTCCAAATTTTATAACTTAATTAAAAAAAGTGTAAGCCATAATTAATTACCCAAATTAACATTTCCAAAACACAAATTTGTACAATTAATTATGCTCATCATGATCAAAACATATCCAACACATTTAAATCAAAATCAATCATTTTCCATACTTCTTAGGTCACGGCTATTTAGGGTTTTTATGTTCGATTCCGAATTCAATCTGATTAAATCCTAAATCAACATTACCCAAATGATTTCAACTCTTCCAATGATCAAAATCAAAAAATACCATGACATTAGGCAATAATCCTATTCGGCCAAGCCAATAGATTTGGGGAAAATTTGTCCAATTCAAAATTCATCAAATTGACAATGTATAACACCATGTTATCATAATTTAAGCATACTCAAACATCCAATTTCGCTCAAACATGCTCAAATCAATTTTGCCCAATTTTAACCCTATGTTCAAGTTTCATGTCCAAGTGGCTCTGATACCATTTTTGGGTTTCTCTAAGGTCCCAAGGATCAATTTAAGCAAAGAAACATGTGAATACAACAATGAAATATGGCAGAATCATACTCACATTGAACGGCTTTTGCGATACGAGGAACAACAAAAACTATTTTCCCTTTCCATGAAGCTCACGGCAGTAGGCAGATTTTTGTCCTCCAAAATTCGGCCATGGTGATCCATCAAGCTCCAAGCTTTGTGTTGTGATTCCATGCAGACGGGTGGGTTTCCCTATCACCTTGGATGACCCTTTATGTGCTAGCATTCTTGAGTTTGCAACAAAATCATCAAGATAATGAACCCTAGGCTCACGATTTGGAGAGAAGAAAATGGCCACAATGGCTGAATGAGGAAGAAGTAAAATAAGGCCCTTAGCCGAATGTATGTATTAAGGAGAGAGAAGTGTGATTTGTGTATCTAATACACTAAAATGAAAAGTCAAATACCAATTATTAAAAAAAATGATATATGTCTTTCATGATTTCACTTTACAGTGTTTCACACTCAAGCATCACATCTCATCTACTTCCATCAATTAAAGTGACTAAAGTTGACAAGTGATGTGATGGTTGATGTGACTGTGGGCCATACTTGATTCGAAATACGTGTGGGCCCGCAAACACTCTCGGGCTCGGGTTCGCTAATTCTGAATTAACAAATTTCTGTCGTGACGTAATTAAATCAAATTTAATTAAATAATTATGCCTAGCAAAATTACTATTCATGTCGCTAACGAATTAATTCTAAATTAACTCATTTGCCCAAACCAAAATCTGATTTTAATTCCGCGTTGAAATCTAATTTCGTTTAATATATCGAATATATTAATTTATTGATTAATTCCAAATTAATCGTTCTCTCTCTTTTAAATAATATTTTATCACAGATAAAATATCTCTGTAATTATTCCCAGAGTAATTTTCTCTATCATCTAATTAATCCTAAATTAATAAAGTGTGAGTCATACGTCATCGGTGAATCTTCGAGAAGCGACCCATGAGATCCCCGTATACGTTGATAGTAAATTCGGTTATCGGACTATCCGAACACGTACGTACCTAGTACTACGTTCTTACCGATTTACAAGATAAGGTTGGCTTCTAGCAAAGCCCCATGCCTACCCAATTCTCCAGAAATATTCTTAAAGGAATATCATAATCTATATCAAGTGTAGTATACGTAGTATTACGTATAATGATCCAGTATCGGATGTTCACGTGCAAGGCCTGGGGCTGGAATTGTGTCTGCCCCGTAAGAAGCACATATCAGATGTCTGGTAACTAGTCTCTATAATCGGATAACTATGACCTAGTAATATTATCCCGATGACTGCAGTACTTAAGAGTACTAGTTCCGTATCCTACGTGATCATCATCTCCACTATAACTGAAGTGATACTTCCATCTTGACATTACACCCAATACACTATGATTCTCAATATACCCAGAAGAGGCGTACACAGAATCAGTTAAAGCCCTGGATGACCAAAACCAAAGTATATTGATTGTCGCAAGTATTAGCGGTGCAAGTCTCAGGTTAAGACCAAATACAACTACCCTGATTCGGACTTCCATAGACACATAGTTATACTACCAATGGAATTCCGAGGGGTCTATCCAGAGCGAAGCTGTTTTCCGTACCATCTGTAAAACACAACCTCCTATTACACTTGTATGAGTATCCAATACCTAAATATATGAGAACTATATCGTTATGCTCCCACAACACGCATAAGTGTAATACTAGTCTATTCCATATTATCGATGTCCAATCTCGTTAATGATATGACTAGGGATATTTAATGATTAAATCTTCGTGGATTGATACTGTCTCATATCATCTCAATCCGGAACTAATCATAAGGACATTCTATCATTTATACATCTTGGTGATCTAATCACAAATGATAACAGAGCAATTTCCTTTGTCATATAGTTAATTTATACAACAACACCATGTTCTGTACAAATAGTGATGCTATGGGTCATAATTGTCTAACAATATCTATCTGATGAAACATAAGTTGGAAACATTTGACAAGTTCAAAATATTCCAAAATGAAGTAGAAAAATAAATCAGTAAATTCATCAAGTGCCTTAGATGAGATCGTGGCAATGAATATATAAGTGGAGAGTTCAGAATTTATTTAAAGGAAAATGAAATTCATGCCCAATATAGTCCACCAGAAACACCTCAATACAATAGTTTTTCTGAGCTTATAAATCATACTTTATTGGATATGGTGCGAACAATGATAAGTTATACATACCTTCCTTATTATCTTTGGGGTTGTACTTTATTTACTACTGCCCACATACTTAATATAGTTCCATTGAAAGCTGTTTCTACGACACCCTGTAAGATATGGTTTTATAGAAATTCAATTTAGGCTTTTAAAGATTTGGGGTTGTCCTCTATACGTTAGAGTTGCGTAGCGGGGATAAATTAGTAACTAGAGGGTATAAATATAGGTTCATTGGATATCCTGAAAATTCCATAGGATATCAATTCTATGATTCCAAGCAATGAAATATATTTGTTGTTCGTTTTGCCACTTTACTTAAAAAGTAATTTTTGAGAGAAAATAGGAATTGTAGAGAGACTAAACTTGATGAGTTTAATCCCAATATTAAGGAACCCTTGATAGAACCAGAGATCCAATTATGATAAGGAACTACAACACAAGTTCTACGTAAGTTGAACAGAATATGAAAGCCTCTTGAGAGATTATTTTTAACATCTGATGCGAGCTTTAATGTTCTCCTCTTAGAGGAAACAGATCCGACTACATATAAGAAAGCGATATTGGATATCGATTCGGCCAAATAGTAGAAAACCATGAAATTCGAGATGGATTCTATACATGAAAATCAAGTTTTGGACTTAGTTGAACTTTTGGAAGGATTTAAACCTATAGGATGTAAATGAGTTTATAAAAAGAAGCGAGGGCCCGATGGAAAAGTGGAAACCTTTAAGGCCCGACTGGTAGCGAAAGATTATACTTAACATCCTAGGGTTGACTATGAGAAAACTCTTTCACCAGTAGCCATTCTAAAATCCATTAGGATTATCTTAGCCATTGTTGCATATCACGGCTATGAGATATGGTAGATGGATGTGAAAACCTCTTTCCTAAATGATTCCTTGAGAACAATCGGACATATCAAGTGAGGCTTCAAACTTAGTTTGTAACCTCCAAAAGTCTATTTATGGATTTAAACGGGCATCCCGAAACTGGAATCATCATTTTGATGAGATAATTAGATTATCTGAATTCATCAAGAACAAGGAAGAACCATGTGTTTATAAGAAAGTGAGTGAGAGCATTACAGTTTTCCTACTCTTATATGTAGATGACATACTTATCATAGGAAATGATATAGGATTGATGCAAAGTGTGAAAGCCTAGATTTGTAAAAATTTCTCCATGAAAGATATGAGTGAAGCTTCATATATACTAGGTATAAGGCTCTATCGGGATAAAGTTAGGAAGCTTATAGGATTTTCTCAATCGACGTACATATATAAGATGTTAAAAAGGTACGGTTTTACTAACTGCAAGGCAGTAAATATACCTTTCTGATATGACATAAATCTTTTGAAGAAAATGGTACCTCAGACTGAGAAATAGAGAGTTAGAATTTCTAACTTACCATATATTAGACAATTATGACCCATAGCGTCACTATTTGTATAAGACATTGTGGTTTTTGTACAAATTAACTATGTGACAATGGAAATTACATTTTATCATTTTGTAATTTGATTACTTTAATATATAAATGGTAAAATTCCTTATGATTAGTTCCGGATTAAAGGATATGAGACAGTATCAATCCATAACGGTTTAATCATTAAATATCCCTAGTCGTAGTATTATCGAGACAGGACATCGATAATGCGAAATAGACTAGTATTATACTTGTGCGTGTTACGGAAGCGTAATAGCATAATTCTCATATATTTGAGTATTGGATACTTATGCAAGTGTGATAGGAGGTTTTGGTTATCGATGGTACGGAAACAGCTTCGCTCTGATAGACCCCTCGGAATCCCATTGGTCTATGGAAATCCACATCAGGGTAGGTGTATTTGGTATTAACCTGAGACTTACATTGCTAGTACTTACGACAATCAATACGCTTTGGTTTTGGTCGTCCGGGACTTTAACATGTTATGTGTACGTCTCTTCTGGGTTATTGAGAATCGTAGTGTATTGGTTGTGATGTCAAGACGGAAGCATCACTTCAGTCATATGGAGATGATGACCATATAGGGATACAGAACTGGTACTCTAATGTGTTGCAACCATCGGGATAATATGACAAGGTCATGATTACCCGATTAAAGAGACTAGTTGCTTGTGATCTGATATATGCTTCGTACGGGGCAGACACTATTCCAGCCCCAGGCCTTGCATGTGACATCCGATACTGGATCATAATACGCAATACTACTGTGGTGACACAGAACTTGGGCGACGCATACTGTTCTGGGCTTGCAGCCTAGTGGGAGTACGGAATAGTCCGTAGGGGACTAAACCGGAGAATAAATGAGTCGCCACCCGGTGTGAACCGGGAAAATAGTTTAAGGCCGCACTCACCCCTCGCAAGGGATGACCTCAAACCGTTGGGTTCGGAATGGTCCCTTACTTATGCCACTTGTGATGATATAATTTGTGCAATAAATCAACCGAGTGTACTCAATAATCATACTCAATGGTATTTAGACCTAACATGCATTCGCTAAATAATCTTATTCTAAGTTTGCATGCTTAAAAGTAAGTCTTTGAACGACAAACAAGATATCACACGATGAGCATATTGAACCATTAAATCAAAATAAATGAATTACCATTCAAACATAAACATAAACTAAGCAACCTATCATGCATAAAACTAACATTATCATGTTTTGACAATAAATAATAAACTAAGAAAAATCATGCTTTAAACAATAGATATATAACCTACAAACTATATCATGCTCAAATACAAATTTGGATGGAACGAAACATATGTCTCTTAAGTGGTACGTGGCGTTGTATCCCGAGTGCATACCATACTACCGTCCATTCGGAATCGGCTATGGAATTTACATCCGGGTTTCCATCTGATATATCATAAAAGGGGAACAAATATCCCGCTCATTCAACAATCACATCATGCCTCAAACGAATCTCATGTGATATAAAATATTAAAATAAATAATTATAAATGAAAGGTAATGAATACAAGGGTGCCCTCAGGTCTAACCTCTTTTGTCGTCTCTCGAAAGCGCGTTACACGGCTGTTGGAAGGGTTGATGCTCCGCAACTTTTTTGGTTCACTAATCCAACGTTTTTTCTTCGCTGTTTCGCTGTTCGGGCTACTATTTTCACTCCGTTTTGCTACTATTTCGGGTGTATTTTCTGGTCACTGTTTCAGGTCTATTAGGCTACTGTTTTGGGTGTTTTAGGTGCGGTTTTGGGTGGTATTTTGCTATAGTTTTCAGGGGTTGTTCTGGCCTGTTTTAAGGCTACAACTGGGCAGTTTTGTGTGTCTAATATACTGCAGTTCAGGGTGCAAGATGCGGCAGTTCAGGGGTTTGTTCTCGGTAAAAGGGTTTATTGGCTTGATGCTGCGTAAGGTGTCTTTCACGTGGCCAAAGTAAGGGTTTACTGCATGCGTTTATCTTGGGAAGTCATGGCATGAGTTGGTTTTTGTCAGAAGGGTTTGTTGGCTTGATGCTTGAGGGCTACGTGGGGTATGTTTCACGTGGCCAGAGTGAGGTTTTACAGTGTGTTATTTGGCATCAATGAGGGCTTGCAGTGTGAGTGTTATTTTAATCAAAATAGTCTAGGGTTTGTGTTGCTTATGACTTGTCAATGGCGTGTTTGCTATTATGGTTGGTCAGTGTATTTTGTTGTGGGAGGCAATGAACGTGTTTGTTGCTTACGTGATGGGCTTATGTGTTGACGTGTGGTGAGTTGCATGGCTTCTATATGGCTCTTTTTGTCTTCACGTTGATTTAAGGCTCATGGGGAGAGAGAAGGTCGTGTGTGGCTGATTAGGGTTTCTATTTTGTTTTGTCGGTGAGAAGGCTGAGGGCGATGCCGTGAGTTAGGTGGTTGTGAAGCTTATATGAGTAGGCAGTGAGGTCGTTTCTTCTACGTGCGTGAGGTTCTAGAATGGAGTATGGCCAGGCGTCAAGGCTTCTATGTGTGGTTGATGAGTTGTTTATCAAATAGAGCTGAAGTGGTGATGGTCGCTAGTGGGCAGGGGGCTATGTGGCGTGTTTGTGAATGTAGGCTACCTTACGCTTGAATGAGGGTTACGTAGATGTGTTTGTTGATGAGTTTGAGGGCTTTTAGGGTTCTTGTACTGCCGTGTGTGGCCTGTGAGGTTCTGTTTGCAACTTGAAGATACCTTGAGTGGCTGTGTCCAGAGAGAGAGATTAAGGTCTGTGTGAAGAATGATTGGGAGACATGTTCAAGGCTGATGCGTTGAATGTGTTTGAGGGGGTATGTGTGAGGACGTGTTTGAGGCAGCAGTGAGTGGTGTTCTTGTTTTGTTATGTGTTGAAGGGAAGCAGGTATTGAGGTGTTGGTTTACGGGTAGTGTTGAAGGGAAGTAGGTCTTGAGGTGTTGAAGGGCTGGTGCTTTACGTGGAGGAGCTAGGGTTTCTTTGTGTATACGTGAGTCAGAGAGAGGAGAGTGTGGAGATGGAGGAGAGAGGAAGCTTAGGGTTAGTTTGTACTATTTATATAGTGAGGGAATGTATTAGGATTAGGGTTTGCATGGATTTGTTAGGAAATAAAAATTAATTAATTAGGTATATTTAATTTGGTTATTTTAGGCAATAGTATTTTTAATTTTGGTGGGAATTATTTAAATTTGGTGATTGATTTATTTAATTAGGAATGAAATTATTTTGATTTTAATTTATTTATTTTAAATTTAATTTGTTTTATTTAATTTGAATTGGATTTAATTTAATTAGTTATTAAACTTAATTTCAATTTAGTTTATATTTGTGCGTTTAATTGTATTTTAATTGGTTTCAATGGATTTTAGTTTAATTCAATTTAATTTAATTTGTGTTTAATTAGTTTTAATTTACTTAGGTTTAATTTAAATTTAATTTGACATATATTTTAAATGTTTTAATTATTTTTGGATGTGATTTAATGGGCTTGGATGAGATGGGCTTGGTTAAGTCTTAAAATGGAGGTCCAACAGCGAACCCGAAACTAAACACGTGAACTAAATCCAACAAGACGTCAATTCTTGACTCTTCCCTTCCGACTTACTTTTTCTGCGATTTCCACGACTTAAAAGATAGTGCCTCCAAATGAGGCTCATCATCGGGTTTCACATGCAAAAATGTAATGCCTACAGTCGCCCCCACTTTGATGGGACTTGTGCAGTGTGTGACAGTGACAATCCTATCAAAGTACATGCAATGCATTTTCACTTACCTGGCTCGCCAGCTACCATTTGACTTGCCTGTTGTATTGAGATACTTTGAACTTTGGGCTTTGTTCCCAAACTGTTGAGATGAGGCTTTATTCCTCCGAGCTTTATTCCCGAACTATTGAGATGAGGCTTTATTCCTCCGAGATTTATTCCCGAACTGTGTAGATGAGGCTTTATTCCCTCGAGCTTTATTCCCGAACTGTTGAGATGAGGCTTTATTCCTTTCGAGCTTTATTCCCGAACTGTTGAGATGAGGCTTTATTCCTTTCGAGCTTTATTCCCAAACTGTGTAGATGAGGCTTTATTCCCTCTAGCTTTATTCCCGAACTGTTGAGATGAGGCTTTATTCCTTTCGAGCTTTATTCCCGAACTGTTGAGATGAGGCTTCATTCCTCCCGAGCTTTATTCCCGAACTGCTTACTGTGTAGAGATAGGGCTTTATTCCTCTAGGCCTTGTTCCCAAACTGTGTATAGATAGGGCTTTATTCCCCTAGGCTTTGTTCCTGAGCTGTTTTGAAAGTGGGCTTTATTCCCCTGGGCCTTGTTCCCGAACTGTACTGAATGTGGGCCTTATTCCTTTTCTGTATTGACTGTGGGCTTTGTTCCCGAACTGCACTGATTGAAGGCTTTATTCCCGAGCTGTTTTGAAAGTGGGCTTTGTTCCTCTAGGCCTTGTTCCCGAACTGTACTGAGATGAGGCTTTATTCCTCTGGGCTGTATTCCCAAACTATGCTGAGATAGGGCTTTATTCCCCTGGGCTTTCTTCCCGAACTGTGTTAAGATAAGGCTTTATTCCTTTAGGCTTTCTTCCCGAACTGTGTCAAGATAGGGCTTTCTTCCCCTAGGCTTTCTTCCTGAACTATTGAGATAAAGCTTTATTCTTCTGGGCTGTATTCCCGAACTGAGCTGACTGTGGGCTTTGTTCCTGACTTGTACTGAATGGGGGCTTTATCCCCAATCTGAGCTGACTGTGGGCTTTGTTCCTGAATTGTACCGAATGTGGGCTTTGTTCCTGACTTGTACCGAATGTGGGCTTTATTCCCGAGTTTGCTTAATGTAGGCTATATTCTCGAACTGTACTGAATGTGAGCTTTGTTCCCCTGAATGTAATGGATGTGGGCTTTAATCCCTAACTATGTTGACTGTGGACTTCGATCCTGGGACGCATCCCAATAACTGCAACTGACAACGGGGGCACCTCGCCCGTAGGCATCTCGACCCATTACCACTGACAAAGTGGGCCTCGCCCATAAGCTGACGATGTAACGGGTCCTCGACCCTGGGACGCATCCCGGAACTGCAACCGACAACGGGGGCACCTCGACCCTGGGCACCTCATCCCAATACCGTTGACAATAGGGACCTCGACCTCAAGCTGATAATGTAATGGGCACCTCTACCCTGAACTGATACTGACGTGGGCCTCGTCCCAAAACTGATGCTGATATGGGCCTCGCCCTCAAACTGATACTGATATGGGCCTCGCCCCTATGTTGATACTGATATGGGCCTCGCCCTCAGAGTGCCATACCCGGCAAGACCGATTCTGATGCTAATGTGGGCCTCGCCCCCAGAGTGCCATACCCGGTAAGACTGATTCTGATGTCTCCATACTCGGAGTGCCGTACCTGGCCAAACTGATCTGATGCCTCAATACCCGGAGTGCCATACCCGGCAGAACTGATGTTGTATCTCCATACCCGGAGTGCCATACCTGGCAGAACTGATGTTGTATCTCCATACCCGGAGTGTCATACCCGGCAGAACCGATGCTGTTTCTCCATACCCGGAGTGTCATACCCGGCAGAACTGATGTTAGATCTCCATACCCGGAGTGTCATACCCGGCAGAACTGATGTTGTATCTCCATACCCGGAGTGTCATTCTTGACTTTTTGATGATATATGGGTCTAAACCTTGGGACTCATCCCCAAAACTGATGGTGAAGTCGGCCCCGAAACTCTGATAATGTGGGCTTTGACCCTAGGATTCCTTCCCAGATTCATTACAAAACTCTACTGCTGTGGGCCTTGACCCTAGGATTCATTCTCAGATTCTACTGATGTGGGCCTCGACCCTGGGATTCATTCCAAAACTCTGCTGACGTGGGCCTCGACCCTGGGATTCATTCCCTGATTCATTCCAAAACTCTGACGATGTGGGCCTCGACCCTGGGATTCATTCCCGGATTCATTCCAAAACTCTGACGATGTGGGCCTCGACCCTGGGACTCATCCCCAAACTGAAACTGATATGGGCCTCAACCCTGGGACTCATCCCCGAACTGAAACTGATATGGGCCTCAACCCTGGGATTCATCCCAAAACTGAAACTGATATGGGCCTCAACCCTGAGATTCATCCCCAAAACTAAAACTGATATGGGCTTCAACCCTGGATGTGTTTGGCCTGTGAGGTTCTGTTTGCAACTTGAAGATACCGTGAGTGGTTGTGTCCAGAGAGAGAGAGATTAAGGTCTGCGTGAAGAATGATAGGGAGACGTGTTAAAGGCTGATGCGTTGAATGTGTTTGAGGGGGTATGTGTGAGGACGTGTTTGAGGCAGCAGTGAGTGGGGTTCTTGTTTTGTTATGTGTTGAAGGGAAGCAGGTTTTGAGGTGTTGGTTTACGGGTAGTGTTGAAGGGCTAGTGCTTTACGTGGAGGAGCTAGGGTTTCTTTGTGTATTTCTTTGTGTATGCGTGAGTCAGAGAGAGGAGAGTGTGGAGAGGGAGGAGCGAGGAAGCTTAGGTTAGTTTGTAGTGTTTATATAGTGAGGGAATGTATTAGGATTAGGGTTTGCATGGATTTGTTAGGAAATAAAAATTAATTAATTAGGTATATTTAATTTGGTTATTTTAGGCAATAGTAATTTTAATTTTGGTGGGAATTATTTAAATTTGGTGATTGATTTGTTTAATTAGGACTGAAATTATTTTGATTTTAATTTATTTATTTTAAATTTAATTTGTTTTATTTAATTTGAATTGGATTTAATTTAATCAGTTATTTAACTTAATTTCAATTTAGTTTATATTTGTGAGTTTAATTGTATTTTAATTGGTTTCAATGGATTTTAGTTTAATTCAATTTAATTTAATTTGTTTTTAATTAGTTTTAATTTACTTATGTTTAATTTAAATTTAATTTGTGACATATATTTTAAATGTTTTAATTATCTTTGGATGTGATTTAATGGGCTTGGATGAGATGGCTTGGCTAAGTCTTAAAACGGAGGTCCAACAGCGAACCCAAAACTAAACACGTGAACTAAATCCAACAAAACGTCAATTCTTGACTCTTCCCTTCCGACGTCCGTTCTCCGTGATTTCCGCGACTTAAAAGATAGTGCCTCCAAATGAGGCTCATCATCGGGTTTCACATGCAAAAATGCAATGCCTATAACTACGTATACTACGCCTGACATAGATTATATATTCCTTTAAGAATATTTCTGGAGAAATGGGTAGGCACGGTGCTTTGCTAGAAGCTAACCATGTCTTGTGAATCGGTAAAAATGTAGAACGAGGTACTCACGTGTTCGGATAGTCCGACAACCGGATTTACTACCAACATATCCAGGTATCTCATGGGTCACTTGCCGAAAATTCACCGATGACGTATGATTTAAAGATAATTAATCTATGATTAATTACGGCGAGAATTTATCTGGGATAAAATCCTATTAGAAGAGGGAGAACGGTTAATTTGGAATTAATCAATAAATAATATATTCGATATATTAAACGAAATTAGATTTCGACGTGGAATTAAAATTGTATTTAAATTCGGGCTAACGAATTAATTTAGAATTAATTCGCGAGCGACGTGAATAGTAATTTTACTAGGCATAATTATTTAATTAAATTTGATTTAATTACATAGCAACGGAAAATTTGTTAATTCGGAATTAATGAACCTGAGCCCGGAATGTGTTTGCGGGCCCACTCGAATTTTGAATTAAAGTGGGGCCCATAAGTCACATCGCAAGTCACATCGCCTGTCACTTTAGTGATGGAAGTCATGTCACCTTTTTGTGATTGACATTCAGTCACTATTCATGATGGAAGTAGATAGCGGCATTGAATGTCAATTTTCCCTCCAATTTTCTTTATGCTTTTTGGAAAAGCATATACCAAATGTGGTGAAAGACTTTTGTATTAAGTTTTTAGAAAACAAAAACAAAAGAAATAGAAAACTCTCTCTCTCTCTCTCCCCTTTAGCTCCATTGCCGCGAGCTTCTCCATTAGACGGGAAAATTATTTTTCTTTCTTATCTTGCTAACACATTCAAGGAATCATATCAAGGTGTTAGGGAAACTAATCCATTGAGCTTGGAATCAACACTAAAGCTTGGAGCTTGGATTCATCAAATTCAAAGAGGAATCATGAAGACTCTCTCAAATGAAAAAGTTTTGTTATCAACGCATCCAAAATCTGATCTTTGTAAGTATATTTCCGCCATTCTTACTTTCGTATTCACATTTATTTCATGCTTTATATGATCTTGGGAATTCCTTAGAGACCAACAATGGTATCATGAGCCTTGTTGAGCATGAAATTGAACTTAGAGTTTATATTCTTGATTTGGGTATTTTTGATTAGAGCATGTTTTAATCAATTTATTTGTTTGAGTATGCTTGTATGTTGATAACTTAGTGTTATGCATGATCAATTTTAGAAAAAATTAATTGGATTAATTTTACCCAAAATCTTAGGCTTGGCCGAATACATATATGCCCTAAAGTCATGGTAATTTTTGTTCTTTTGATCATTGGATGAGTTTAAAGACTTGGGAAATATTGATTTTAGATTCAATCGGATTGAAATCGGAATCGGATATAAAATCCCTAATAATTTCGTGAGCTTTAAGCATGGAAATGAGTTGATTTTGTTTCAATTATGTTGGACATGTATTGATGATGAATAAGCATGATTAATTGATTAGATTAGTATTTTGGAAATGTTAATTTAAATATTTAATCATGGCTAAGCACTTTAATTAATTAAATCATGATATTTGGAATATTAAAATTTAATTAGTTGGGCTTAATTTAGAATTGGGCTTATAATGTTGTATTTGGGCCTGATGGGCTTGTTTGGGCCAAATTGGTTTAGGACAATTGGATTAGATCGAAATTGAGCCTAAACCATTCCATTAAATCCAAATATAACAAATGGGCCTTTTAATATTTAATTGGGCCTAATAGGCCTAAATTGGTTTCTTGACAAATAAGGTGATTCCTTACTTGGGCTTTGGTATTTGGGTTTGACCCATATTGAGCAAAGTACATGCCTTAAGAAATTAATTGAAAGCCCATTGAACTTTAATTAAAAGACATTGGATGTTAATTGGGCTTTGAGACCCATTAAGATTAGATTTAGAATCTAAGTCGTAAAGGCGCATTAAAATGTAGTTATTTAATTTAGAATTAAATATAGAATTAGTATTGAATACAAATTAAATTAGATTTAAATTGTAGTTCGATATAATTCAAGAAATCGTACTTTGAGTACTTATTCTTTAACGAGTTGGACTCGCGCAAATCAAATCGTTGTTTGAATATTGGATGATCAATTTATTCAAAGATTAATTAATTGAATTAGATTGATTGAATACATGCTTTGTGTGAATACATAGATGTGTTGAATGAATAATGTATATCAGATGGATATTAGAAGGGAAAGGGCAATTTTGGAAATTGTTGTAAATTTAGAATTTATTAAATTGGACATGCGTTTCCAGCCTTATCTCTCTCGAATCTTTGTAATTCTCTTCTCACCTAATTCCCTCAATGTTCATGAGGTTTCGGGGGCATTCCGGGGCTGAAATCTTATGTAAAATAGAAGCAAAATTTCAGTATACCCACTGGTATCATTCGGACAAAGGAAGGGCAAAGCAGAAAAAATTTTCAAGTTTGATCCGTGGGCCTAACCGCTTCCGCTGAGCGAGGGAAAGCGTTTCCTACAATTGGCATCAAGAGCGAGGTTGAAAAGTGCTCTTAACCCTTCACTTTTTTATTTAAAGTTTCTGTTTTGATATATTTATATGAGTTATATAATATGATATGCATGTTTAGATGAGTGGGCACATTATTATATTCATGTGATAAATGGTTTTGTTATTTCATTTGATGAATGGATTTTACATTGGTCGTAAATTTTTATGGCTCTTATTTTTATAGTTGGTTTTGGTTTTGGTTTTGGTTTTGGGCTGTAAGGCCATAAGGCCATTGTTTATATTCGTTGTAATTTTAATTTTCAATGTAAAGTTTCAATTCTTTTTAATATGGAGCACCGAAGTCACAAAGGGAGTCAACACCACTTTGGAGCGGGATTTGAAGGCCAAGGAATGCCTTGATGAATCTTTTGTACTAATTATATTAGCATAGGAAAAATAAGAGCCCGGTCAATGCAAAATAAATTTTATGTTATATGTATGTTTATTTCGAATTGTTTGAATAACATGTCATATAGCTTAGGATGCCCACTCTTGCATTATGCTTGCCATAACTATTGGATAATATGACCCATAGCGTCACTATTTGCACAGAACATTGTGTTGTTGTAGCAAATTAACTATGTAATAAGGAAATTGCACTCTCATCATTTGTGATTAGATCACCATAGATATATAAATGAAGAGAGGTCCCTATGATTAGTTCCTGGATTGAGATGATATGAGACAGTATCAGTCCACGAAGGATTAATCATTAAATATCCCTAGCCGTAGTATTATCGAGACTGGACATCGATAATGCGGAATAGGCTAGTATTGCACTTGTGTGCGTTGTGAGGGCACAACGGCATAGTTCTCATATATATAAGTATTGGATACTTATGCAAGTGCGATAGGAGGTCGTGTTTCACCGATGATGGTACGGGAAACAGCTTCGCTCTGGATAGACCCTTCGGAATCCCATTGGTATTATGACTATGTGTCTATGGGAGGCCGAAATCAAGGTAGGTGTGTATAGTCTTAACCTGAGACTTCCATCGCTAATACTTACGATAATCGATAAACTTTGGTTTTGGTGGTAGGGGCTTTGGTCGGTTCTGTGTACACCACTTCTGGGTTTATCAGAGAGTCGTAGAGTATTAGGTGTGATGTCAAGACGGAAGTGTCACTTCAGTCATATTGGAGATGATGTCACGCAGGATACGGTACTAGTGCTCTTGAGTGTTGCGCAACCAACCGGGATATTGTGACCAGGTCATGTATATCCGATTATAGAGACTATGTTACCAGACATCCGATATGTGCTTCGGACGGGGTAGACACTTATCCAGCCCCAGCCCTAGCACGTGATTATCCGATACACTGGGCCGATACGCACAATACTACGGTATACTACGCTTGATATAGATCCTTATTCCTGTAAGGATGTTTCCGGAGAATTGGATAGACATGGTGCTTTGCTAGAAGCCAACATTGTCTTGTAAATCGGTAAAACGTAGTACGAGGTACTTACGTGTTCGGATAGTCCGACGACCGATTTGACTACCAACATATCCGGGGATCTCATGGGTCGCTTCCCAAAGATTCACCGATGACGTATGACTCGCACTTATATTAATCTGGGATTAATTAGATGAGAGAGAAAATTAATCTGGGATTAATTGCGGAGATATTTTATCTAGGATAAAATAACGATTAAAGAGAGAGAATATAAATTTGGAATTAATCGAGGAATTAATATATTTGATATATTAATCGAAATTGGATTTCGACGCGGAATTAAAATTAGATTTTAATTCGGGCGAACGAATTAATTTAGAATTAATTCGTTAGCGACATGAATAGTGATTTCGCTAGGCGTAATCGTTTAATTACGACGCAACGGAAAATTCGTTAATTTAGAATTAACGAACCCGAGCCCCCGAGATTTTTACGAGCGCATTCGTATTTAGAATTCGAGTGCGGCACGTCAAATCAAGCGTCAAATCGCTAGTCGCATCTAGCGTCACATCAAGCGTCAAATCATGTCACTTTGAGTGATGTGACAATTGATTGGATTGATTGATGTTGAAAAGTGATGTGATGTGACTTGTTGATTGAAAGTGATGGGTGTTGTTGACATAAAGCAAATGACTTTGAAATGAAAAACAAATGTAATTCATTTGGCATTTGATGCTTTAAACAAAGCCAAAACCGAAATGGACAACACAAGTAACACTTTCACTTTTCCCTCCTCTCTCTCTCCTCTTCTTCTTTCTCCTCTCTTCACGCCATTTTCTGGTTTCTTCTTGGCAGCTCACTGCCATGGAAATGGAGGAAATAAATGGGGAAGCAAGTGTGTTTTGTGGCAAAACAAGAGTGCTAGCACACTCCGGGTTCAATGCGAAGGTGATAGGGAAGTTAACCCATGAGCCGGGAAGCCATTCGGTGAAGCTTGGAGCTTCAAAACTTGAAGACAAGGGGCGCACATCACTGTTCACAGCAGCCCACTGCCTCCAAAATAGTGAGGGAAATTCGAATTTTGTTGCCCAAATCGTCGCTCAACCGCTCGATGTAAGTATTCCGCACTTCCGTCGTTGTATTCACTTGATATTCATGCTTGAGTTTTGATCTTGGGACCTTGAAAAAACTCCAACAATGGCATCATGAGCTTAGGTTAAAAGCATGAAAAGTTAGGGATAAAATTTGGGCAAACTTGATTGTGAGCATGATAAATGAAATTGGATGGATTTGTATGCTTAATTGTGTTTGTATTGAAGATTGATTAGGTCAATTTGAAGAAAACTTGATTGGATCATATTTTCCCCAAATATCCTCCTTGGCCGAATTTGATATGTGTTTTAATGTCTTGGGATTTTTGATTTTTGACAATTGGAAGTGTTGGAAATCATTCGGGATGATGATTTAACGTCGATTGCGGAATCAATTGGATTGAATTCGATTTGGACGAAAAATCCCCAAATTGCCAAGTATGTCATGAAACTTTAAATTGGGAAAAATGAAATTGAGCATGCAATTATGAAATTGGATGATTAAGTATGCTTAATACATGTTTAATTGATGATTGGTTTGATCAATTTGATTAAATATTGTTTAGAACAAATTTCCCCAATTTTGAAAGTATGTCATGAAACTTTAAATTGGGTAAAATGAAATTGAGCATGCAATTATGAAATTGGATGATTAAGTATGCTTAATACATGTTTAATTGATGATTGGTTTGATCAATTTGATTAAATATTGTTTAGAACAAATTTCCCCAATTTTGAAAGTATGTCATGAAACTTGAAATCGGGTAAAATGAAATTGAACATGCAATTATGAAATTGGATGATTAAGTATGCTTAATACATGTTTAATTGATGATTGGTTGGATCAATTTGATTAAATTTTGTTTAGAAAATTTCCTTTCCCCATTTTGATGTGTTGGCCGAATAGGAATATGCCCTAAATCTTGGTAATTTTGTTTCGTTGATCATTGGATGACTTGAAACGATTGAGGCTATGTTGATTTGATGTCGAATTGGTTTTAATTGGATTGAAACAAATCAGACATGTAATTAACCTTATTGCCAAGAATAAAGTAAAGCATGTAATGAGTTTGATTTTAATCTTGAACGTGTTGGACATGTGATGAATGAAATTGAGCATGATTAATTAGCCTAATTTGTGTTTTGAAATAATAGTTTAGGTGATTAATCATGATATACACTTTAGGTAATTAAATTGCGAGATTGGATTTGTGTAATTTAATTAATAAGGCTAATTTTGGAAATTGAGCTTGAATTGTTGTAAATGGGCTTATTGGGCTTTGTTGTACAAAGTTAGGGTTAGGCAAAATTGGTTGGATCCAATTAGGCCCAAAACCGCTACCATAAAGCCCAAATGCGACTTATGGACCTTTAAAGTTTAATTGGGCCTAATGGGCCAAGATTGATTTCTAGGCTTATGGGGTAACTCCCGGATTGGATTTTGGTTATTCGGTTTGACACGAATTGACCAAAAGTCCACGCCTTAAGAAATTAATTAAAAGCCCATTAGACTTTAATTAAATTAATATTGGATATTCATCGGGCTTTGAGACCCGAAACGATTAAATTTGGAATTTAAGTCGTAAGGTTCGTAAATAAAGTGTAAGATTTAATTTGGAATTAAATAATTGGATTAGTATTAAATACATATTAAATTAGATTTAATTATGTAGTTTAATTTAATTCGAGAATTCGTACTTTAAGTACTTATTCGCAAAAACGAGTTTGACTCGAAAAAAATCAAATCGTTGTTTGAACATTGGATGATCACTAATTATCAGATTAATTAATTGGATTATTGATTGATAACATGCTTGAGTGAATACATGGTTGCGATGCATGAATAATGTATATCGGATGGATATTAGTCGGGTGGGACAATTTTGGAAATTGTAATAAATTTGATTTATAAATTGGACCTGCGTGTCCAGCCTTATCACCTTTATACTCTTTGTATTCTCTTCTCACCTATTCCCCTCAATGTAAATGAGGTTTCTTTAGAAGTATAGTGTAACGGGTAGAAGTAAATACAAGTGCTAGCTTTGGAGAGAGAAAATGAGAGATTTGATCTAGGATCAATGTAAAGTATCCATCCGCATATCATTATTATTTTATTTCATATGCGCTTTATTATGTGTTTAGAATGCATGTTAAGGGTGTATGATGATGAGACCTTAACAAAGATAATAAATTGGTAGCCAATTTGCACGCGAAAAATCCCTCAATCTATATTAAGCAATTATCCTTCCATTGAATGATTCTTGTTCAAGATCCAATTGGCATTGGTTGTTGGCCAAAGTCAAGACCTTGTCAATTTGGATGTACTTGAATCATGAGGGTTTTGTTCCACATCGGTGTCTTCCAAGTTGTGATTTGTTGGCCAAAGTCAAGATCACTTCTTGTCCAACGACATTGATTACGAAACTTTCCTTGTCAATGGGTCCCGCTTAACTGGAATCATTAGGTTTGTTGTGCCAAAGCCAAGGCCTAGATGATTCGGAGGATAAGGTTAGGAAAATGTATTAGATACATTGGCATATGTAATATGTTTAGGACTTGGATGTCCACCTAACCGGATCTGGGAATTGGATTGGATCCAATTGATCTGTGAGATCTACCTGGTTAAATAGCATACAGCTTGTTGGCCAAAGTCAAGGTTGTATGTTATTTAACAGGATCCTAGCCCACTAGGAAACGCGGTTTCCCGAGTACTCCACAGAGGGTTAGAGGCTCGACGAAAAATAGTGGGAGGCAAGTATTGAATTTGCAACATTCGTTCAATTACTCGCTAAATACGCTCATTTTATTTTTCTCGTCACATTAATCAAAAGTATTAGTTGGACTAATATTTTATGTTGTTTTAATAAACAGTTGGACTGTATTTATTTGATTATATATAATTGGATTATATTAATCAATATATTTGAATTAATTAATTTCAGTTTACAGTTGATTTTATAATTGGATTATAGTAATCAATGTAATTGAGGTTAATTAATTTGGATTATATTTGATTATATAGTTGGACTATTATAATCATTATATAAATAGTACCACTAATCGTTGATTAAATAGTTGGACTATTGTAATCAAGATAAAATTGAAAAGTTGGATATTTAAAATATAATCTTGGATTAAAATATTTTAAATGATTTAATTTTCAAATTGGGAATAATTTCAAGATGGTCTTGGAAATTAATAAGTTATTTTATTTGATAAAATAATGATTTATGCCTAAAGCCCGGAGTTACGCGAATAAGTGGAATATGAAATTTGGAATATTCATATAATGATAACTTTAGCGCTTAATCCATTAAGCTTGTCGTAGTATACTCCCTAATTTCTGAATCAGAATTAAGGATTAGGTCTTCTAGGAAGATAATAGGACAAATCCTAAGAAGGAATTGAAGACGAGCAAGGCTCTTACTTCAAATATGTTTGTCATAATTATGTTCACAACTAGTATTGAAATTGGATTTTAAATACTTAGTGTGATACATAAATATGTACTGTTGTGCAGGATCTGTTTTAAGCAGGATACTGACTTCAGATGAGATTACTCTGCGAATTGAAAACGGGACGATAGTCGCTGTTTTAACCGTAGATACCTAACTTTAGGAATTACCTTGGGTTTGTACTTAAATTAGGGAACTGTTATAATGTAACTAGTTTGACTAGAAACATTATCTTTATATCAGTGTATAACCCGCTGCGGGTGTACCTTTATATTCTAGAACACTAAAGTGTTTTATTATATAAAGATGATATTGAGATAAACACATTAGATGTGAATAACAGAATTTATATTTTGAATATAAATAATATCTCAAATATATACATGACAAATAAATAGCTCAAACTGATTTGATCAATTAAGAAACTTAATTGTGGCATAGTTGTCAGGGACACTACTAAACAAGAATCGTATATCCGCACTTTTGAAGAGCGGGTACTAGGACTGATTTGATTCTATTCAAATAAAGTCTACGAATCTAGTTTATTAAGCAAAATGCTTAAAACACCTTTACTCGGTAAAAGTGAAAATGCCCCGATCCGTTTAGCCCTAGTTCATAGTGAAGCAAGTGGGCCCGTGTCTAGCTAGGCTAGAGGTGGATATGAATATTACGTGACCTATACGGATGTGGCATCGCGTAATGGTTGTGTGTTTCTTTTGAAGAACACAATCGAAAACTTTTATAGTTTCGACACGAATAAACAACACATCGGTTATAGTATTACACCATCACGGTAAGACCGTAATGAAAATACTTAAGCAGTAAGTTTCTCGTATACTTGAAAGAGTATAGTATTCTTTCAATAAGGACTCCTCTCGGAACACGTCATTTTGATTTTGTGTCCGAACAGGATTAACCGATTTTGTTAGACATAATAAGGTTAATCACGAGTCGCTTTGAGCTACCATTTCCTTCAACGGATAAGCTTTAAACAGTGCAAGAACTTATTTTGAATAAGGTTCCATAATAATCTGTTTGACAGATATCATATTAGATATGAACGGGAAAGAAACCGGGTTTCTCATTCCTGACTATTTGGGTATGCTTGGCATATGTTTGGATGATACCAAACTAAAACCCAAATATGATAAGTGCCAATTATAGGTCATCCTAGGGATACCATAAGTATTGTACTTAACACCTCACTAGAGAACAATTAGATTGTTGCTCACCATGCGGTTTTCCTAAGAGGAATACCGATATGCAGTGGTAAGTGGGAGGATAGTATAACTCGATGAAAATCGGAGTAATACTGTTCTAGGCACTGAATCTTAATGGAACATATATAGTTCATCAAGGATGAAACTATACCATTAATCTTCGAATACACGAGAACAAAGGAAGTGATACGAGGTATCGACTCCCTATTATGACAAAGTGTCATGAGTCCGAAATGGATTCCATGTATATCAACCAGTTTGGATACTAGTTGATGTACCACATGGCATTGTGCCTATTGGTACTATAAGTCTTCAAGGAAGACGTACATGGATGGCAACATACCAACGTATAAAGCTAGGCTTTTAACGGAAAGGTATCGTTATCGACATTGTGTTGATTACGATTCAACCTTTTACCTATTGCCACGGTAGATCCATTTGGATGATGCTTGCTAACGCGAGCATAAGTTCTTGGAATTATCATTTTGATGTAATCATAATGGTGTATGATTTAATTCAAAATGAAAATAATTCTTTTGTATATAAGAGGGTTAGTGGGAGCGCACTGACAGTGGCTATCCTATAAAATAATGATAATACGTCATTTCTTGGAAATGATATTCCCATAAAATAAATGTCGGGGAAAGCTTGGCTTTCGAAATACTCTCCGTGGAACCGTACATTGAAAAATGTACAAGACCTGGTGTTCATACGCTTTGAGCATATGGATTCACAAACAGGCTAATCCGAGTGATAGTCACTGGATTGATGTTAGGAACATCCGTTAGTATCTTAGAGAACTAAGGATGATGTCTTAGTCTATGGAGTAGGAGAACTTGAAGTGACTGGGATCACTGTAGTAAGTTTCCTACAACCGATAAAGACGACTAAAAGTCACAAACGGTACTATACAGTTTGAATAACGGTGCAGTAAGCTGGAAATCTTCCAAGCAAGATACTGTTACCGCATAAACAACAAATGCGGGTTAATTGCAGCAGCTGAGGCAGCAATAGAAGTCATTTGGGTCGATACATATCTAATTAGATTAGATATAGTTCTGTTAGCAGCTGAGCTAGGCATCAGCACAGACTAAAGAATTAATGGTCTCATCAACGATCCAGATATATACTTCTATATCATCTGATTCGTTCGGATCATACATCGTGGCGATGTGGCTCGTATAAATCGCGTTAAATGATAATCAAACAAATCCGCTGACGAAAACCTTTCCTCAGCAATTTGAGCGAACCGTACATAGTTCGGGTGTAGGACACTTGAGTGACTCGCTACGTGCCAAGTGGGAGATTGTCGGATAATATGACCCATAGCGTCACTATTTGCACAGAACATTGTGTTGTTGTAGCAAATTAACTATGTAATAAGGAAATTGCACTCTCATCATTTGTGATTAGATCACCATAGATATATAAATGAAGAGAGGTCCCTATGATTAGTTCCTGGATTGAGATGATATGAGACAGTATCAGTCCACGAAGGATTAATCATTAAATATCCCTAGCCGTAGTATTATCGAGACTGGACATCGATAATGCGGAATAGGCTAGTATTGCACTTGTGTGCGTTGTGAGGGCACAACGGCATAGTTCTCATAATATAAGTATTGGATACTTATGCAAGTGCGATAGGAGGTCGTGTTTCACCGATGGTATGGAAACAGCTTCGCTCTGGATAGACCCTTCGGAATCCCATTGGTATTATGACTATGTGTCTATGGGAGGCCGAAATCAAGGTAGGTGTGTATAGTCTTAACTTGAGACTTGCATCGCTAATACTTACGATAATCGATAAACTTTGGTTTTGGTGGTAGGGGGCTTTGACCGGTTCTGTGTACACCACTTCTGGGTTTATCAGAGAGTCGTAGAGTATTGGGTGTGATGTCAAGACGGAAGTGTCACTTCAGTCATATTGGAGATGATGTCACGCAGGATACGGTACTAGTGCTCTTGAGTGTTGCGCAACCAATCGGGATATTGTGACCAGGTCATGTATATCCGATTAGAGGACTATGTTACCAGACATCCGATATGTGCTTCGGACGGGGTAGACACTTATCCAGCCCCAGCCCTAGCACGTGATTATCCGATACTGGGCCGATACGCACAATACTACGGTATACTACGCTTGATATAGATCCTTATTCCTGTAAGGATGTTTCCGGAGAATTGGATAGACATGGTGCTTTGCTAGAAGCCAACATTGTCTTGTAAATCGGTAAAACGTAGTACGAGATACTTACGTGTTCGGATAGTCCGACGACCGATTTGACTATCAACATATCCGGGGATCTCATGGGTCGCTTCCCAAAGATTCACCGATGACGTATGACTCGCACTTATATTAATCTGGGATTAATTAGATGAGAGAGAAAATTAATCTGGGATTAATTGCGGAGATATTTTATCTAGGATAAAATAACGATTAAAGAGAGAGAAATATTAATTTGGAATTAATCGAGGAATTAATATATTTGATATATTAATCGAAATTGGATTTCGACGCGGATTAAAATTAGATTTTAATTCGGGCGAACGAATTAATTTAGAATTAATTCGTTAGCGACGTGAATAGTGATTTCGCTAGGCGTAATCGTTTAATTACGACGCAACGGAAAATTCGTTAATTTGGAATTAACGAACCCGAGCCCGAGATTTTTACGAGCGCATTCGTATTTAGAATTCGAGTGCGGCACGTCAAATCAAGCGTCAAATCGCTAGTCGCATCTAGTGTCACATCAAGCGTCAAATCATGTCACTTTGAGTGATGTGACAATTGATTGGATTGATTGATGTTTGAAAAGTGATGTGATGTGACTTGTTGATTGAAAGTGATGGGTGTTGTTGACATAAAGCAAATGACTTTGAAATGAAAAACAAATGTAATTCATTTGGCATTTGATGCTTTAAACAAAGCCAAAACCGAAATGGACAACACAAGTAACACTTTCACTTTTCCCTCCTCTCTCTCCTCTTCTTCCTTCTCCTCTCTTCACGCCATTTTCTGGTTTCTTCTTGGCAGCTCACTGCCATGGAAATGGAGGAAATAAATGGGGAAGCAAGTGTGTTTTGTGGCAAAACAAGAGTGCTAGCACACTCCGGGTTCAATGCGAAGGTGATAGGGAATTTAACCCATGAGCCGGGAAGCCATTCGGTGAAGCTTGGAGCTTCAAAACTTGAAGACAAGGGGCGCACATCACTGTTCACAGCAGCCCACTACCTCCAAAACAGTGAGGGAAATTCGAATTTTGTTGCCCAAATCGTCGCTCAACCGCTCGATGTAAGTATTCCGCTCTTCCGTCGTTGTATTCACTTGATATTCATGCTTGAGTTTTGATCTTGGGACCTTGAAAAAACTCCAACAATAACATGTCATAAATGCATTATCATTATAAACATAAAATTATGATTTTATGTAATGTTAGAATATGATATGCATTGAAATCATTAATAAGATTAATTGGTTTTATTATCTAAAACTTGAATTCTAATATATTGGACTTAATTGGTGCATAATAAATTCCATTGGTATATAGGATGGAATTCCGGATATAAATTCCATAGCCGATTCCGTATGGACGGAAATATGGTCTGCACTCGGGATACAATTCCACGTACCATTGGATTTTATAAAGCAATAAAAATTTATTAAAATGTTTAATTGAATTTTGACCATTTAGAATTCCATGATTTTAGACTTTTAAGTGCCTAGTAATTTAAGAGTTAAAATATTGTAGCTCACTTATACCACTCTAATTAAATTAGATTAATAGAGTAAATATATTAGTAGAGACTAATAAATGTTAGTGACATAATTTTAATAGTTAAAATTGATTAGCTCACTTATGACAACTAGTGTAAATAAACATTATGTTTTAGCCGCCATAAGTTTATCCACACTAGTTAAAATAAAATATTAGATATTTTAGATAGAAACCTTAATTTTGAAATAGTGAGTGGGAGAGGGATATACAATAGTCCCACGTTGTTAGTCCGAAAATGTGAGATTCAAAAGGCACCTCGAGACGGCTTTATTTTCGTCCCCCTATGGATGGTGTCCATTTTGGGTCAATATCAGGTTTGGGTTCCGAAAGCATAGGGATTCTAGATGTATCTTGTGAAATGACCTATCCTACGACGGCACTTCACTCGTTAAGTCAAAGAATCCCGAAACGGTGGGTTACACTCACAAAGCAATAATTAATTGTTAATGAAATTCCTTGATCAAATAAAACGGTAGTCGTTTAATATAGGAATAAGAGTTATTCCCGCATATATTAAATCGATTGAGATTGTCTCGATCTATCATGCGAGTACTTGACCTACCCTACGGCGGCACTTACTTGTGGGATAATAGATTTCTGTGGCATAGTAATTCTCTTAGCTTTCTAATTCATTATTCATGGTTCATGCATCATGCTTAATTTTATGCCAAAATTCTTTGATGATTTTAATATGCGATGAATGAATGTTAATGCATGTTTATTTTATTTTCAGCCATGGTTTCTCCAATTATTTCCATACTCTCAAATGATAAATTGACCGGATAAAACTATGTTAAGTGGAAAAGTAACATGAACGCTATCCTGGTCTGTGAAGACCTAAAGTTTGTCCTGATAGAGGAACGGCCAAGTTGTGCCATGGTCTCAGTGATGACTGCTAGGATGAAGGCTGGGACATCAGTCCGAGAGCACATCTTAAAGATGATGACTTATCTCAATACTGCTGAAATCCATGGAGCTCGTATTGACGAGCGTAGCCAGGTGACCATGATTATGGAAACTCTTCCGAAGAATTTCCTGCAGTTTAAAAGCAACTATGTTATGAACAAGTTATCTTTTACTTTGACCGAACTGCTAAATGAGCTCACCCATTACGAGTCCATGCTTGTGGAACCTCGTAAGTCCAATGTAGAGGCAAATGTTGCCGAATCTTCTAAATCTGCAAAAAAGAATAAGAAAGGCACTGGAAAGGTTAAGGATAAGGCCATGAAAAAGAAGAACAAGAAAGGCTCCAAGGATACCAAGCCCAATGGAAAATGTTTCCACTGCAATAAGAATGGGCATTGGAAAATGAACTGTTCTAAATACATTGCTGAGCTGAAGGAGAAAAAAGAAATAGGTAAATATGATTTACTCGTTATTGAATCTCTATTAGTGGAGGATGATAAATCCGCTTGGATTATTGATTCTGGGGCCACTAACCATGTTTGTTCTTCTTTACAGCTACTTGATTCATGGAAGGACCTTTCTGAAGGTGTATACACCATGAGGTTCGACACAAGGGATGCCGTTTTAGCAAGAGCAGTGGGAGTTTCCAGTTTAAATTTTATTAATAATAGTTATTTAAATTTGAACAATATGTTATTCATTCCTGGTTTTCGCAGGAATCTGATTTCTATTTCTAGACTTATGGATGATGGTTATTCAATTACTTTTAATAGCAATTTAGTTATTATTGGTAGAAATGGATTAACTATATGCACAGGAAACTCTGGAAATAACTTGTATGTGTTAAGACCGTTAACACATAAGTCACTACTCAACACTGAAATGTTTAAGGTTGAAAAACCTAAAACAAAACGGCCAAAGATTTCTCACGATTACACATATTTGTGGCATCTTAGACTTGGTCACATCAACCTTGACCGGATAAACAGATTAATAAAGAACGGAGCCTTAAACCAGTTAAAGCTCGGGACTTTACCAGTTTGTGAATCCTATTTAGAAGGAAAAATGACCAAGAGACCTTTACTGGAAAAGGTATAAGGGCCAGTCAACCATTAAACTAATACATTCAGACATTTGCGGACCGATGAATGTCAAAGCCCGAGGTGGTTATGAATACTTCGTCACATTCATTGAAAATTATTCAAGATATGGGTATGTCTACCTAATGCATCATAAATCAGATACCTTTGAAAAGTTCAAGGAGTATCTTGCTGAGGTTGAGAACCAATTAGGTAAGACCATCAAAACTCTACGATCAGATCGTGGAGGGGAATACCTCGACAGAGATTTTGAGGAATTCTTAGTGGAGCATGGGATAGTATCCCAGCTCATAGCACCTGGAACACCACAAGAAAATGGTGTTGCAGAAAGGAGAAATAAAACCCTACTAGACATTATGAGATCTATGTTTAGTTATAGCTCACTACCTAGTTCATTCTGGGGATATGCACTGCAAACCGCAATGTATATCCTTAATGTAGTTCCATCTAAGTCTGTTCCTAAGACTCCCTTAGAGTTGTGGAATGGTCGCAAAACCAGTTTATGACATTTCCGCATATGGGGGTGTCCGGCACATGTGCTAAAGAATAAGACTACAAAGTTAGAGCCACGTTCTCAGGTGTGCCTATTTGTAGGCTACCCGAAGGAAACTAGGGGTGGATTCTTCTACAGTCCTGATGACAACAAAGTATTTGTATCGACAAATGCTACGTTTCTAGAGAAGGACTATATAAGGGAGTTCAAGCCTCGTAGTAAGAAATTACTCGATGAGTTACTTACTGGTTCGACCAGCACGCCATCGTCAACAAAAGTTGACAAATACATAGCACCTTCGACATCTGATAGTCAGATGCTACCCAGTCAGAATGATCTACCACCTAGACGTAGTGGGAGGATACAAGTTGTCACCTCCAGCGATGGTATTAATGATCCATTGACCTATAGTAGTGCAATGGATGATTCTGACAAAGAGGAATGGCTCAAAGCCATGAATCTAGAGATAGAGTCCATGTACTCCAACTCGGTCTGGGAACTTGTAGACCAACCTGATAGAGTGACCCATAGGTTGTAAGTGGATCTATAAGAGGAAGAGGGGATCAGATGGGAAGGTACAGACCTTCAAAGCTATACTAGTGGCCAAGGGTTATACCTAGAAAGAGAGAGATGACTATGAGGAAACTTTCTCGCCAGTAGCTATGCTTAAATCCATCTGCACTCTTCTATCCATTTTCGCATATTATGACTATGAAATTTGGCAAATGGATGTCAAGACTGCATTCTTGAATAACAATCTTGATGAAAGTATCTATATGACACAACCAGAAGGGTTCATCGCCCAAGGATAAGAGCAAAAAATTTGCAAACTACAAAGGTCCATTTATGGACTCAAGCAGGCATCTCGATCTTGGAATATAAGATTTGATACAATGATCAAGTCTTATAATTTTGAGCAGAATGTTGATGAGCCTTGTGTATACAAGCGCGTCATTGACGGGAATATGGTTTTTCTTATTTTATACGTTGATGACTCTTCTATCCATTGCCGTATATTATGACTATGAAATTTGGAAAATGGATGTCAAGACTGCATTCTTGAATAGCAATCTTGATGAAAGTATCTATATGACACAACCAGAAGGTTTCATCGCCCAAGGACAAGAGCAAAAAGTTTGCAAACTGCAAAGGTCCATTTATGGACTCAAGCAGGCATCTCGATCTTGGAATATAAGATTTGATACAACGATCAAGTCTTATAATTTTTAGAAGAATGTTGATGAGCCTTGTGTATACAAGCGCGTCATTGACGTGGGTGGTTTTTCTTATTTTATACATTGATGATATTTTACTCATTGGGAATGAAGTAAGGATATTATCAGACGTAAAAACCTGGCTAGCTGAGCAATTCCAAATGAAAGATTTGGGAGAGGCCAGTTATGTTCTTGGGATCCAGATACTTCGGGATCGTAAGAAACGACTGTTAGCTATGTCTCAGACATCCTACATCGACAAGATCCTTGTGCGATTCGGGATGCAGATTCTAAGAAAGGCAATCTGCCTTATCGGCATGGAATTCATTTGTCGAATGAACGGTCTCCTAAGACACCTCAGGGTATTGAGGAAATGAGACATGCAGTTGGTAGTCTCATGTATGCCATGTTATGCACGAGACCAGACATCTGTTTTACAGTGGGAGTAGTCAGTAAGTTTCAGTCAAACCCAGGATTAGATCACTGGGTGGCTATGAAACACATTCTCAAGTATCTTAAGAGAACGAGAGATTGTATGCTAGTATATTCCAATGAGGATATGATCCTAAGGGGATATACAAACTCTAATTTTCAGACAGATGTTGATTCTAGGAAATCGACATCTAAATCAGTGTTCACCCTAGGTGGTGGGGCTATTGTATGGCGGAGCATAAAGCAATCTTGCATTACCGACTCCACCATGGAGGCTGAATATATAGCGGCTTGTGAAGCAGCTAAAGAAGTAGTCTGGCTCCGTAAATTCTTGGGAGATCTAGAAGTTGTTCCAGATATGGATAAACCACTCACCCTCTATTGCGATAATAGTGGAGTGGTGGCAAACTCCAAAGAACCAAGAAGCCACAAGAGGGGAAAGCATATAGAGAGGAAATATCATCTCATCAGGGAGATGGTGCAGAGAGGGAACGTTACCGTCACAAAGATTGCATCCGCAGAGAACCTTGCTGATCCGTTTACAAATACCTTGCCGGCTAAAGTGTTTGAAGGTCACCTAGATGGTCTAGGATTACGTGACATATCCCATTTGCTCTAGTGCAAGTAGGAGATTGTTGGGATGTATGCCCTAGAGCTACATATGATGTAAACGGTTTCATGTGTTTTGAAATAATAAGATGCATTATTCATTTATCAAAAATTCTTTGTTTAACTTTCGCATATTATATCTTCGTAAATATCGTAGATTACTTATGTACCTTCAGACTTAGTGTATGAGTGTCATACACCAGAGGATTTAAGTCTGAAGTTAGTAATCTTAAATAGTCCATAGAGAGCAAACAAACGGGTACTTTGTTTGTGGTTTATCTATAGCTGCGGCCCATTCTATATTTGTATGGCGATCTTAATCTGGATCGTCCATGTAGAGACATGAGAATGGAGGCACCTTGTATGATGCGATCATATAGGACTGGACCCAGATAGAAATGACATTCTTATAATATCCGTTAAACAAGGAAAGTCATTTCAATCTACTTGATGGTCATATATGGATTGATCTTAATCCTGAGTGTACTACGAACTCCTGCATGGCAGGCTATGTCCTTTGATTTACAAAGGTGAGGTTGGTGTAGCAGTCCCAACCAATAGCTACGTACTTTGGGGGCACAGTTTGTTTTGTAGCTGGGAACGTTTTACATAGACATGGAATTCACTCCTTCTTGCGAGAAGTAGATGAGTATCTTTCTTAAGGGTTGATTCGGTACTTGAACGATTTGAGCGCTCAAGTCTTTCTACTACGAATATAAAGATTAATATTCATAATAGTTATGAATAAATCGTTCATTAGAGAATCAATGGTACTTAAGGTAAAAATAATTAGAGGGGTATAACGGATATTATGACCCGGATCTAATTACGAGATACTCGTGAAGGATCAATTCATATGCAATGACTATATCGGTGGACATAGACTTGGTTCGGCTTAATATTTCATCTACGACAACGGGAGTGCAACCTCGGGTTTTTAGTGGAATAACCCGGAGTTAATAATTCAGAATATTTAATTAAGAGCTTAATTAATATTTCGAGATTATTAGAGCTCGGAACCGTAGGTCCATTTGGTCTCCGTGCTAGCTCGATATACTTTAGCGGAGTTAATATAATTGGACAGTCAAATTATATACTCACAAAGAATAAATATTATTAATATGATTAATAATATTAATTACATCACACTTGAGACTATACATTAAAAGTTAATGTAAGGTATTAATAATTATATGATAATTATTAAAATTAGAACATTGAATTATATATGATATAATTTAATAAGGCTAAGATTTATTATGGAAACAAAAATCATCACCATAATGGAATTCCTTATTGGATAAGGAATAGTATTTGTTTGTTTGGGAAACAAAATAAAATCAAAATTCATCACTATGGTCGAATTCCTCATTGGACAAGGATTAGGATTTGTTTGTTTGGGAAACAAAATCAAATCAAAACTCTTTAGCTTGGCCGAATTCCCTCTTGTGTAAGGAATATGATTTGGTTATTTTAGAAATAAAATCAAAGAAGAAATCCTTGCCCTGGCCGAAAATTAGAGGGATTGGGAGACTAGTGGTTGATTTGTTTTATGAAACATATTACCCTAAGTATAAAAGAAAAAATTATATTTTACTTTTCAGAAGAAGACACAAGAAAACCCTAGCCTCCTTCTCTTCTTCATGCTCTCAAGAGTTGAGAAAATTAATTGAAGAACCAGAAAATTATTTCAGTGTGTGATTTAATCTCTAAAACGATTAGGGATTAATTTGTGAGTGTAGCCCACACTACTCTCCGTTAGTAACGAGATATAGCTCAGAAGACTTTGTGGCATTGGAAATCTCTTCTCCCCTTCACCTATAACTCACGGCAGTGAGGCAGTAAGTTCCCCACTGCCGCGCGCACATCACCAATTTTTGGGGCTCGATTTTGTTTGGTTTTAATTCGGGTTTTGGGAAACACTTTGGGGTAATTTAAGGGCTGATTTAGGATTGATTTTTAAGTGAAAAATCAGACATAAATACATACAGCAGTTCACGAATATTGTAGGCTGTTTTGAGTGCAGTTCGCGAGTGTAACGGGTGTAAAACAGTCCGCTATTTCACTGCAGTTTAGGAGGCTGTTCGCGGACTATTTCGGGGGCATTTTGGGGCTGAAATCTTGTGTAAAACAGAAGCAAAATTTCAGTATACCCACTGGTATCATTCGGCCAAAGGAATGGCAAAGCAGAAAAATTTTCAAGTTCGATCCGTGGGCCTAACTGCTTCCGCTGCTCGAGGGAAAGCATTTCCTACAGAGACCTCTTAGGCCTAAGCCCCGACCTGAGCAGTTGCTTGAGCTAGAGCTTTGGAAGACTCATAGCAATGACAACTCGACTGGTCAATCGGTTATGCTTGCTGCTATGACTCCACAATTTCGTCGTCAGAACAAGGGATTGGATCCCTCTGAGATGATGGTGAAATTACATGATCCTCACCGATCTAATCTTAGATCGTAAAGATATGAGTTACCGAAGAAGTTCTTCCGCGCTCGCATGTCATAGGGTACGTCTGTTGAACACCATCTGTCATGATGATTGCTGATATTGATAAGCTGGGACAGATGGGCATCGTCTTCAAGGCTGAGACTTCCATAGATTTGATCTTACAGTCTCTCCCTAACACTTGGAGTGGGTTTATCATGAACTATAATATGCTGAAGCAAGACCAAACTCTTGGATAGTTAATGTCCACACTGTACGAAGTAGAAAATGAGCTTCAAAAGAGCAAAAAGCGTGAGGCGTACTTCGCTTCAACATCTCAGACTCGAGGGCTTGCCCAAGGCGACTGGAGGGGTAAAGAAAAAGAAGAAGAAGGGCAAGGCCAAATCATCAAAACCTTCTAGGAAGGATAAGGACAAATCCCAAGATGTATATCTGCAGTATGGCAAGCGAGGTCACAGAAAGCATGACTGCCACGAGTACAAGGCACATATGAAGGAAATCAAAGCGGGCAAGGCACCAGCTTCAGGTATGTTTGTCATAGAAATAAACATGTCTACTAATACTTTTAAAAATTGGATTTTTGATTCTGGTTGTGGTACTCATATATGTACTGATATGCATGATCTGCAGATTAGCAGGAGACTGGCCTCAAGAGAGATTGACCTCCGCGTTGGAAATGAGACACGGGTCACCGTTTTGGCCATTGGCACTTTTGTTTTGGAATTGCCATCGAAGCATGTACTTAAACTTACAGACTATTATTATGTACCTAGTTTGACTAGGAATATTATTTCTATATGTATGCTAGCCCAATGTTGGTATACTTTAGTATTTAGAAACACTGGGTGTTTAATGTACAAAAATTATATGGAAATTTGCACTGCTGATGTAAATAATGGTCTTTATATTTTGAATATAAATCAATCTCAAACATATAATGTCACAAACAAAAGGCTTAAAGTAAGTAACAAAGATGAAACTTATATGTGGCAATATGTAGTATGGGACATATATACAAGACACGTATATCCACACTTTCGAAGAGTGGGTACTTGGACAAATTTGATCCAAATTCATCTGACGTCTGCGAATCTTGTTTATTAGGCAAAATGCCTAAAATACCTTTTAGCGGAAAGGGTACTCGTGCCACCGAACTGTTAGCCCTCGTTCATAGTGACATATGTGGGCCCAAGTCTAGCCAGGCTAAAGGTGGATATGAAAACTTTGTAACCTTTTACGGATGATGCATCGTATTATGGTTATGTGTATCTTATGAGAAACAAGTCGGAAACTTTTGAGAAATTCAAAGAGTTTCGACACGAAGTAGAAAAATAGACCAGTAAAAGTATTAAGACATTACGGTCGGATTGTGGTGGTGAATACTTAAGCAATTAGTTTCTTGATTACTTGAAAGAATATGGTATTCTTTCACAATGGACTCCTCCAGGAACAACACAATTAAAGGTGTGTCCGAACGAGTCGCACAGAGCTACCTATTTCCTTCTTGGGATTTGCATTGAACAGTGTAATATTGATTTTGAATAAGGTTCCGACTCCGTATGTTCAACCGACTCCGTATGAGATATGGACAGGAAAGAAATCGAGTTTCTCATTCCTGAAGATTTGGGGTTGCTGGGCACACGTCAAACGTTTGGAAGGTACCAAACTTGAACCAAAATAGGATAAATACCTATTCGTTGCTCTACATGCGGTTTTTCTTGAGAATGAATTTCTAAATGCAGTGGTTAGTGGGAAGAAAGTAGAACTCGATGACACAGAATCCTTAACGGAACATGAACAGTCCATCATGGATGAGACTGTACCATAATCTTCGAATACACAACAACCACATAGGTCGGAGAGAGTCAGAAAATAACCTGAGAGGTATGGATTTCTGATCTCACCTCATGTGGATATTAATCTTATTGAGGATAATGAGCTGGCTACGTATTAGGAAGCGATATAGGATATTGATTCTGCTTTATGGCAAGCGGCCATGAAGTCCGAAATGGATTCCATGTACACCAACCAAGTTTGGACACCGGTTGATGCACCAGAAGGCGTAAAGCCTATTGGTTACAAATGGGTCTTCAAGAAGAAGACTGACATGGATGGCAACGTACAAATGTACAAAGCTAGGCTTGTAGTGAAATGGTATAGTCAATGACATTGTGTCGATTATGACGAAACTTTTTCATCCATTGCCATGATTAAATCCATTAGGATAATGCTTGCTATTATTGCATATTTCGATTACGAGATATTACAGATGGACGTCAAAGTCACTTTCCTTAACAGAAACCTATTGGAGGATGTTTATATGCAACAGTCTGATGGTTTTATCGTACCAAGACTTACAAACAAAGTTTGTAAGTTAAATCTGTTGGTTTCTAATATAGTCCCAATATCATATTTGAAAAATGAAAATGAATGAATGCTCAAAGAAGTGAGGCGGAATCACACTTACGTTGAATGGATTTTGAGATGTGTTGAAGAAGAAAATGAACTCCAAGAATTCTTTGAAGGTTTCGGCCAAGGTGGTCCTTTGTTGATGATGAACAAGCTCCAAGCCTTTGAAAGGATTTCTAGCTCTTAGATTAGTTTCCCTATCACCTAGTGATGGATTCCTTGAATATGCTAGCAAGATTGAAAGAAAAACAATTTTTCTTTCCTTCAATTGAGCTCACGGTTTTGTGAGAGTTGGGAGAGAGAGAAAGAGTTTCCTTTTGTTTGATTTTGTTTTCCAAAATAATAATGCCTAAAGTGGTTCCAAACTTTGGTATATGGCTTTCAAAAAGTCAATACCATTTTGGAGCCAAAATTGCATTAAAAGCTCTCAACAATCAATATCATGAATAGTGATAAGTTGTCATTCACCAAAAAGGTGACTTGACGTCCATCACTTAAGTGACATGTGATGTGACGAGCGATGTGACTTGTGGCCGCATTTGATTCATAATCAGAGTGGCCTTGCAAATACATCCCGGGCTCGGTTTCGTTAATTTCGAATCAATGAATTTTTCGTTGCGACGTAATTAAATCAAATTTACTATTCACATCGCTAGCGAATTAATTCTAAATTAATTCGTTTGCCTGAATTAAAATCTAATTTTAATTCTGTGTCGAAATCTAATTTCATTTAATATATCGAATATATATTTTATCGATTAATTCCGAATTAATCTTTCTCTCTCTTCAAATAGTATTTTATCCTAGATAAAATCTCTCCATAATTAATCCAAGATTAATTATGTTCGAATCATACGTCAACGGTGAATCTTCGGGAAGCAACCCAAGAGATCCTTGGATATGTTGGTAGTAAATCCGGTCGTCGGACTATCCAAACACGTACGTACCTCGTATTATGTTTTTACCGATTTACGAGACATGGCTGGTTTCTAGCAAAGCACCGTGCCTACCCAATTCTCTAGAAATATTCTTAATGGAATATGCGATCTTTGTAAGGCATAGTATACATAGTATCATGTATAGCGATCCAGTATCGGATTTCAGATGCAAGACTTGATGCTAGAATAGTGTCTGCCCCGTACGAAGCATATATCGGATATCAAGCAACTAGTCTCTTTAATCGAATAATCATGACTTAGTCATATTATCCCGATGGTTGTAACACAATAGAGAACCAGTTCTGTATCCCTGCATGATCATCATCTCCATATGACTGAAGTGATACTTCCGTCTTGACATCACATCTAATACACTACGATTCTCAATAAACCCAGAAGAAGCGTACACAGAACCTGTTAAAGTCCTGGACGACCAAAACCAAAGCGTATTAATTGTCGCAAGTACTAGCAATGCAAGTATCATATTAAGACCAAATACACCTACCCTGATGCGGATTCCCATAGACACATAGTCATAGTACCAATGGGATTCCGCGAGGTCTATCTAAAGCGAAGCTATTTCCGTACCATCGGTAAACACAACCTCCTACCGCACTTGCATAAGTATCCTATACTTAAATATATGAGAACTATGCTGTTATGCTTCCATAACACGCACAAGTGCAATACTAGTCTATTCTGTATTATCGATGTCCAATCTCGATAATACTACAACTAGGGATGTTTTAATGATTAAACTGTTATGGATTGATACTGTCTCATATCTTATCAATCAGGAACTAATCATAATGATAAAAGGCAATTTCCATTTCTACATAATTAATTTGTACAAAAACCACAATGTATTTTACAAATAGTGACGCTATGGGTCATAACTGTCCAACAATCTCCCACGTGGCCTATAGCCAATCACTCAAGCATCTAACACCTGAACTATGTACATGTCGCTCCAACTTTTACTAAGGAATAGCTTTCGTCAGCGGATCTACAAGGTTGTCATCTGATGCGACCTTCTCGATCTTTACATCGTGACGATATATGATCTCACGAATAAGATGGAAACGTCGAAGAACATGCTTGGATCATTGATGAGACCGCGGTTCCTTAGCCTGCGGTATAGCCCCGTTATTCTCACAATACAATGGAACGGGCTCAGCTGCCAACATAATTACTCCCAATACAATTAGGAATTTTCGAATCCAAACTACCTCTTTTGCTGCTTCAGCTATAGCAATATACTCCGCTTCTATTGTTGAATCGACAACAGTCCATTGCTTGGATGATTTCCAGCTTACTGCTCCGTTATTCAAATAAAATATGTACCCAGACTGCGACTTGCAGTCGTCTTTGTCGGTTTGGAAACTTGCATCGGTATACCCAGTTACCTCAAGTTCTCCATCTCAATAGATTAAGAAAGCATCCTTAGTTCATCTAAGATACTTAAGGATATTCTTAACCGTCATCCAGTGACCATCACCTAAATCGGCCTGATAGCGACTTCACATGCTCAAAGCATAGGAGACAGCAGGTCGTGTACATATCAAGGCATACATGATCGATCTGACTGCTGAGGCGAACGGTATCCGACTCATACTGTCTCTCTCATCTTGAGTTTTAGGACACATGTCTTTAGATAGAGTGACTCCATGTGACATTGGCAACAGTCCCCTTTTGGACTGATCCTTGTTGAATCACTTCAACACTTTATCAACATATGTACTCTGGGAGAGTCCAAGAAGCTTTCTAGATCTATCCCGGTAGATCTTTATTCCTAGAATAAAGGATGCTTCTTCTAGATCTTTCATGGAGAATTTTAATGAAAGCCAAGCTTTCACCGAAGTTAGCATGGGAATGTCATTGCCAATAATCAATACATCATCAATGTAAAGGACAATGAATGGCAGTGTGCTCCTACTAACCTTTTTATATACACAAGGATCATCATTGTTTTGAATGAAATCATATTCTTTTATGATCTCATCAAAACGTTGGTTTCAAGAACGCGATGCTTGCTTCAATCCATAAATGGATCGATTTAACTTACAAACCTTGTTTGAAAGTCTAGGTACGAGAAAACCGTCAGGCTATTGCATGTAAACATCCTCCAAAAGGTTTCCGTTAAGGAAAGCAGTTTTGATGTCTATTTACCATATCTTGTAATCGAAATATACAGCAATAGCAAGCATTATCCTAATGGATTACATCATGGCAACGGGTGAAAAGGTTTCGTCATAATCGAACCATGTCGTTGACGATACCCCTTCGCTACAAGCCTAGCTTTGTACATTTATACGTTGCAATCCATGTCAGTCTTCTTCTTGAAGAGCCATTTGCAACCAATAGGCTTTACGCCTTCTGGTGCATCATCAGTGTCGAAACTTGGTTGGTGTACATGGAATCCATCTCGGACTTCATGGCCTCTTACCATAAAGCGGAATCGATATTTGTATCGCTTCCTTATACGTAGCTGGTTCGTTATCCTCAATAAGATTAATATGTACATGAGGTGAGATCATAAACCCATACCTCTCAGGTTGTTTCTTGACTCTCTACGACCTACGCGGTTCTTGTGTAATCGAAGATTGTGGTATAGTCTCAACCCTGATGGACTGCTCATGTTCCGTTAAGGATTCTGTGCCAGAAACAGTATCACTCTGATTTTCATCGAGTTCTACTTTCTTCCCACTAATCATTGTATTTAGGAATTCCTTCTCAAGGAAAACCGCATGTAGAGCAACAAATAATTTGTTCTCTTGTGGGTGATAGAAGTAATATCCTTTGGTTTCCCTAGAATATCCTACAAATAGGCATTTATCCGATTTGGGTTCAAGTTTGGTACCTTCCAAACGTTTGACGTATGCCCAGCAACCCCAAATTTTCAGGAATGAGAAACCTGGTTTCTTTCCTGTCCATATCTCATACGGAGTCTGTTGAACAGATTTTGACGGAATCTTATTCAATATAAATATTACAATGTTCAATACATATCCCCAGAATGAAATAGGTAGCTCTGTGCGACTCATCATAGACCTTACCATGTCCAACAAAGTTTGGTTTCTTTGTTCGGATACACCGTTTATTGCGGTGTTCCAGAGGAATCCACTGTGAAAGAATATCATACTCTTTTTCAAGTAATCAAGAAACTCATTGCTTAAGTATTCGCCACCACGGTCCGACCGTAATGTCTTAATACTTTTGCCAGTCTGTTTTTCTACTTTGTGTCGAAACTCTTTGAATTTCTCAAAAGTTTCCGACTAGTGTCTCATAAGATCACATAATAATAACATGATGCATCATCCGTAAAGGTTACGAAGTATTCGTATCCACCTCTAGCCTGGCTAGACATGGGCCCACATATGTCACTATGAACGAGAGCTAACAGTTCGGTGGCACGTACACCCTTTCCGCTAAAAGGTGTTTTAGGCATTTTGCCTAATAAACAAGATTTGCAGACGTCATATGAATTTGGATCAAATCCGTTTAAGTACCCACTCTTCGAAAGTGTGGATATATGTGTCTTGTTCATATGTCCTAGACGACAATGCCGCATATAAGTTTCATCTTTGTTACTTACTTTAAGTCTTTTGTTTGTTACATTATATGTTTGAGATTGATTTATATTCAAAATATAAAGACCATTATTTGCATCAGCTGTGCAAATTTCTATATCATTTTTATACATAAAACACCAGGTGTTTCTAAATACAAAAGTATACCCGCATTAGGTTAACATAGATACAGAAATTATATTCTTAGTCAAACTAGGTACAAAATAACAGTTTATAAGTTCAAGTACATGCCCCGAGGGCAGTTCCAAAACATAAGTGCCCGCGGCCAAAATGGAAACTCGAGTTCCATTTCCAACACGGAGGTCAATCTCTCCTGAGGCCAGTCTCCTACTAATCCGCAGATCCTGCACATCAGTACATATGTGAGTACCACAACCAAAATCAAAAATCTAATTTTTAAAACGAGAAGTAGACATGTTTATTTCTATAACAAATATACCTGAAGCCGGTGCCTTGCCCTCTTTAATCTCCTTCATATGTGTCTTGTATTCACGGAAGTCACGCTTCCAGTGACCCCGCTTCCCGCACTGCAGACACACATCTTGGGATTTATCTTTGGGTTTCCCAGAATCCTTTGATGATTTGGCCTTGCCCTTGTTCTTATGCTTCTTCTTCTTCACACCTCCAGTCGCCATGGGCCAAGCCCTCAGAGTCTGAGATGTCAAAGCGAAGTGCGCCTCGCACTTCCTGCCCTTTTGAAGCTCATTTTCAGCCTCTTTCAGAATGGACATCAACTCTCCAAGAGTATCATCTTGGTTCAGCATATTATAGTTCATGATGAACCCACTCCAAGTGTCGGGAAGAGACTGCAAGATCAAATCTATGGAAGTCTCAACATCGAAGAAAATGCCCATCTGAGACAGCTGCTCGATGTCAGCAATCATCTGTGACACGTGGTGCTCAACAGATGTACCCTCTGACATACATGCACGGATATGCTTCTTCTGCAACTCATATCTTTGCGATCTAAGATTAGATCGATGAAGATCGTGCAACTTCACCAACATGTTATAGGGATCCAATCCCTTGTTCTGTCGATGGAATTGCTGAGTCATGGCAGCAAGCATAATGGACTGAGCGGTGCAGTTGTCATCGCTGTGACTCTTCCAAAGCTTACACTCAACTATTTCCTCAGGTCTGGGCTTAGGCCCAAGAGGTTTATCTATCATATAGAGTAACTTCTCGGATCCCAGATAAATTCTGAGATTCATCTCCCAGTCAGAAAAGTTCATGTCATTGAAGACATTATCGCCAATGATAATGTCTCTGACACTGTTCTTTCCAGTCATTTTAATTACGATAATCTAATTATCCAATTAAAAATGTTTGGGTACAGTCTAACTGTTACAAGAAAAATAAAATTATATTAATCCAACTAATAAGAATAATTGACGAAATACTTTGAAAGCACGTAAAGCTAAGTATTTGAACAAAATTGCAAATTCAATACTAGCCTCCCATTATTTTTTCGGCGAGCTTATAACCCTCTGTTGAGTACTCGGGAAACCTAGTTTCCTAGTGGGCTAGGATCCCGTTAAATAACACACAACCTTGACATTGGCCAACAAGCTGTATGATATTTAACTAGGTAGATCTCTAAGATCAATTGGATCTCATCCAATTCCTAGATCCGGTAGGTGCACCTCCAAGTCCGAAACATATATGTAGTATATATGTCAATATATCCAATATATTTCCTAACCTTTTCCTCTGAATCAACTAAGCCTTGGCTTTGGCACAACAAGCTTAATGATTCCAGTTAAGCAAGACTCATTGACTTTGGAAAGCTTCGTAATCGATGTCGATGGACAAGAAGTGATCTTGACTTTGGCCAACAAATCACAACTTGGACAAGACACACGATGTGGAACAAAGCCTTCATGATTCAAACACATCCATGATGGACAAAGGTCTTGACTTTGGCCAACAAACCAGTGTCAATCTTGGATCTTGAGTAAAAATCACTCAATGGAAGGAAAACGCTTAATATTGTTTTAGGGTTTTTCGCGTAATTGGAAACCAATTAATTATCTTTATTAAGGTCTCATCATACACCCTTAATCATGCATTCTAAAAACATAATAAGGCACGGAAATAAAATAATAATGATATGCATATGTATATGGATATCGCACAAATTATTCCTAGAACAAATCACTCAATTTCCTCTCCCCGGCTAGCACTATTCTAACTTCTACCCAATTACATAATACAATAATAGATACCTCATTAACATTGAGGGGAATTGGTGAGAAGAGAATACAAAGAATCAAGAGAGATAAGGCTGGACACGCAGGTCCAATTAAATAAATTCTAAATTTACAACAATTTCCAAAATTACCCTTTCCCTTCTAATATCCATCCGATATACATTATTCATTCAACACATCCATGTATTCATTCATAGCATGTTATTCAATCAATCTAATCCAATTAATTAATCTTTGAATTAAATGATCATCCAATGTTCAAATAACGATTTGATTTGTGTGAGCCCAACTCGTTTGAGAATAAGTACTCGAAGTACGAATTCTTTAATTATATCGAACTACTCTTTAAATCTAATTTAATTCGTATTCAATACTAATTGACTTATTTAATTCCAAATTAAATATCTACACTTTTTGATGCGCTTTATCGACTTAGATTTCAAACCTAATCAAAACGGGTCTCAAAGCCCAGTTAACATCCAATGTCATTTAATTAAAGTCCAATGGGTTTTCAATTGATTTCATAAGGCATGGACTTTGGTTAATATGGGTCAAACCCAAATACCAAAGCCCAAGTAAGGAATCACTCTTATTTGCTAAGAAACCAATTTAGGCCCATTAGGCCCAATTAAACTTTTAAAGCCCACTTGTTATATTTGGACTTAATGGAATGGTTTTAGGCCCAATTTGGATCCAATCCATTTGGCCCAAACCTACTTGGCCCAACCAAGTCCATTAGGCCCAAATACAACAATTACAAGCCCAATTCAAAATCAAGCCCAATTTATTAAATTCCAATTTTCCAAAATTCATAATTTAATAAATCAAAGTGTTTAGCCATGATTAATCTTTTAAATTAACATTTCCAAATTACTAATCTAATCCATTAATCATGCTTTTCATCATCAACACATGTCCAACATAATTGATTCAAAAAAATCATCTCATTACATGCTACTAAGCTCATGGCATTGGTGGGTATTTTTAATTCGATTTCCTTTTCAATCCGATTGAATTACAAATCAACATTATCCCAAGTCTTTCATCTCATCCAATGATCAAAAGAACAAAATACCATGACTTTAGGGTTTCATCATGCATTAGGCCAAGCCTTAAGTTTGAGGAAAAATTAATCCAATTTATTTTTCATGAAATTGATCATGCATAACACTATGTTATCATCATTCAAGCATACTCAATCAATCAATTTTATCAAATCATGCTCAAATCATTTTTACCCAAATTTTTAGCATATGAACCCTAATATTTTTCATGCTCAAACTAGGCTCTGATACCATTGTTGGTTTCTAATATAGTCCCAAGATCATATTTGAACAATGAAAATGAATGAATACTCAAAGAAGTGAGGCGGAATCACACTTACATTGAACGGATTTTGAGATGTGTTGAAGAAGAAAATGAACTCCAAGAATTCTTTGAAGGTTTCAGCTAAGGTGGTCCTTTGTTGATGATGAACAAGCTTCAAGCCTTTGAAAGGATTCTTAGCTCTTAGATTAGTTTCCCTATCACCTAGTGATGATTCCTTGAATGTGCTAGCAAGATTGAAAGAAAAACAATTTTTCTTTCCTTCAATGGAGCTCACGGTTTTGTGAGAGTTGGGAGGGAGAGAGAGAGAGAGTTTCCTTTTATTTGATTTTATTTTCCAAAAAAATAATGCCTAAAGTGTTTCCAAACTTTGGTATATGGCATTCAAAAAGTCAAAACCATTTTGGAGCCAAAATTGCATTAAAAGCTCTCAACAACCAACATCATGAATAGTGATATGTTGTCATTCCCCAAAAAGGTGACTTGACATCCATCACTTAAGTGACATATGATGTGACGAGCGATGTGACTTGTGGCCGCATTTGATTCATAATCGGAGTGGCCTTGCAAATACATCCCGGGATCGGTTTCGTTAATTTCGAATCAACGAATTTTTCATTGCAACGTAATTAAATCAAATTTACTATTCACATCGCTAGTGAATTAATTCTAAATTAATTCATTTGCCTGAATTAAAATCTAATTTTAATTCTGTGTCGAAATCTAATTTCATTTAATATATCGAATATATTATTTTATCGATTAATTTCGAATTAATCTTTCTCTCTCTTCAAATAGTATTTTATCCTATATAAAATCTCTTCGTAATTAATCCAAGATTAATTATGTTCAAATCATACGTCAACGGTGAATCTTCAGGAAGCGACCCAAGAGATCCTTGGATATGTTGGCAGTAAATCCGGTCGTCAGTCTATCCGAACACGTACGTACCTCGTACTACGTTTTTACCGATTTACGAGACATGGTTGGCTTCTAGCAAAGCACCGTGCCTACCCAATTCTCTGGAAATATTCTTAATGGAATATACGATCTTTGTCAGGTGTAGTATACGTAGTATCGTGTATAGCGATCCAGTATTGGATGTCACATGCAAGGCCTGTGGCTAGAATAGTGTCTGCCCCGTACGAAGCATATATCGGATATCAAGCAACAAGTCTCTTTAATCGAATAATCATGACTTAGTCATATTATCCCGATGGTTGTAACACAATAGAGAACCAGTTCTGTATCCCTGCGTGATCATCATCTCCATATGACTGAAGTGATACTTCCATCTTGACATCACATCTAATACACTACGATTCTCAATAAACCCAGAAGAAGCGTACACAAAACCTGTTAAAGTCCTGGATGACCAAAACCAAAGCGTATTGATTGTCGCAAGTACTAGCGATGCAAGTATCATGTTAAGACCAAATACACCTACCCTGATGCGGATTCCCATAGACACATAGTCATACTACCAATGGAATTCCGCGAGGTCTATCCAAAGTGAAGCTGTTTCCATACCATCGGTAAACACAACCTCCTACCGCACTTGCATAAGTATCCTATACTTAAATATATGAGAACTATGTTGTTATGCTTCCATAACACGCACAAGTGCACTACTAGTCTATTCTGCATTATCGATGTCCAATCTCGATAATACTACGACTAGGGATGTTTTAATGATTAAACCGTTATGGATTGATACTGTATCATATCTTATCTATCAGAAACTAATCATAAGGACTTTTACTATTTATATTTCCAAGTAAATAAATTACAAAATGATAAAAGGTAATTTCCATTTCTACATAGTTAATTTGTACAAAAACCACAATGTCTTTTACAAATAGTGACGCTATGGGTCATAACTATCCAACGCTATGGGTCATAACTATCCAACAAAATCGATCCATTTTTGTATTAAAGCAAGCATCACATTCTTGGAACCAACGTTTTGATCAGATCATAAAATAATATGATTTCATTCAAAGCGATGATGATCCTTGTGTATATAAGAAGGTTAGTGGGAGCGTACTGACATTCATTGTCCTTTACGTTGATGATGTATTGCTTATTGGCAATGAAATTCCCATGTTAACGTCGGTAAAAGTTTGGTTTTCATTAAAATTCTCCATGAATGATCTGGGAGAAACAACCTTTATTCTAGGGATAAAGATCTACCGGGATAGATCTAGAAAGCTGCTTGTACTCTCCCAGAGTACGTACATTGATAAAGTGTTGAAGAGATTCAACATAGATCAGTCCAAGAGGGGACTATTGCCAGTGTCATATGGTGTCACTCTATCTAAGGACATGTGTCTTAAAACTCAAGATGAGAGAGACAACATGAGTTGGATTCCGTTCACCTTGGTAGTCGGATCAATCATGTATGCCATGATATGTACACGAGCTGATGTCTCGTATGTTTTGAGCATATGTAGTCGCTATTAGGCTGATCCAGGTGAAAGTCACTGGATGGCGGTTAAGAATATCCTTAAGTATCTTAGACGAACTAAGGATGCTTTCTTAATCTATGGAGATGAAGAACTTGCGGTAACTGGGTACACTAATGCATGTTTCCAAACCGATAAAGATGATTACAAGTCGCAATCCGGGTACGTATTTTGTTTGAACAACGGAGCAGTGAGCTGGAAATCTTCCAAGCAAGATACTGTTTCCAATTCAACAATAGAAGCGGAGTATATTGTTGCAGCTGAAGCAGCAAAAGAGGCAGTTTGGATCCGTAAATTCCTAATAACGGGGCTATAGAATAGGCTAAGGAACCGCGGTCTCATCAATGATCCAAGCATGTTCTTCGATGTTTCCATCTGATTCGTGAGATCATACATCGTGGCGATGTAAAGATCGAGAAGGTCGCATCAAATGACAACATTGCAGATCCGCTGATGAAAGTTATTCCTCAATAAAAGTTTGAGCGACATGTATATAGTTCAGGTATTAGATGCTTGAGTGACTGGCTATAGGCCAGGTGGGAGATTGTTAGACAATTATGACCCATAGCGTCACTATTTGTAAAAGCCATTGTGGTTTTTGTACAAATTAACTATGTGACAATGGAAATTACATTTTATCATTTTGTAATTTGATTACTTTAATATATAAATGGTAAAAGTCCTTATGATTAGTTCCGGATTATAAGATATGAGACAGTATCAATCCATAACGGTTTAATCATTAAATATCCCTAGTCTTAGTATTATCGAGACTGGACATCGATAATGCAGAATAGACTAGTACTGCATTTGTGCGTGTTACGGAAGCGTAACAGCGTAATTCTCATATATTTAAGTATTGGATACTTTTGCAAGTGTGATAGGAGGTTGTGTTTACCGATGGTACGAAAACAACTTTGCTCTAGATAGACCCCTCGGAATCCCATTGGTAGTATGACTATGTGTCTATGGGAATCCGCATCAGGGTAGGTGTATTTGGTCTTAACCTTAGACTTACATCGCCAGTACTTACGACAATCAATACGTTTTGGTTTTGATCATCCGGGACTTTAACAGGTTCTATGTACGCCTCTTCTGGGTTTATTGAGAATCGTAGTGTATTGGGTGTGCTGTCAAGACGGAAGTATCACTTCAGTCATATGGAGATGATGATCACACAAGGATACAGAACTGGTACTCTAATGTGTTACAACCATCGGGATAATATGACAAGGTCATGATTACCCGATTAAAGAGACTAGTTGCTTGTGATCCGATATATGCTTCGTACGGGGCAGACACTATTCCAGCCTCAAACCTTGCATGTGACATCCGATACTGGATCGTAATACGTAATACTACGTATACTAGGCCTGACATAGATTATATATTCCTTTAATAATATTTCTGGAGAAATGGGTAGGCACGGTGCTTTGCTAGAAGCCAATCATGTCTTGTGAATCGGTAAAAACATAGAATAAGGTACTCATGTGTTCAGATAGTCCGACAACCGGATTTACTACCAACATATCCAGGGATCTCATGGGTCGCTTCCCGAAGATTCACCGATGATGTATGATTCGAACATAATTAATTTAGGATTAATTACGGCAAGAATTTATTTGGGATAAAATCCTATTAGAAGAGAGAGAACGATTAATTTGGAATTAATCGATAAATAATATATTCAATATATTAAACGAAATTAGATTTCGACATGGAATTAAAATTGGATTTTAATTAGGGCTAACGAATTAATTTAGAATTAATTCGCGAGCGATGTGAATAGTAATTTTACTAGGCATAATTATTTAATTAAATTTGATTTAGTTACGTCGCAATGCAAAATTCGTTAATTCGGAATTAACGAACTCGAGCCCGTAATGTGTTTACAGGCCCACTCGGATTTTGAATTAAAGTGGGGCCCACAAGTCACATCGCAAGTCACATCGCCTGTCACTTTAGTGATGGATGTCATGCCACCTTTTTGTGATTGACATCCAGTCACTATTCATGATGGGAGTAGATGGAGGCATTGAATGCCAATTTTCCCTCCAATTTGTTTTATACTTTTTGGAAAAGCATTTGCCAAATGTGGTGAAAGACTTTTGTATTAAGTTTTTAGAAAACAAAAACAAAAGAAATAGAAAACTCTCTCTCTCTATCTCTTTTTTAGCTCCATTGCCGTGAGCTTCTCCATTAGATGGGAAATTTTTTTTTCTTTCTTATCTTGCTAGCACATTCAAGGAATCATATCAATGTGTTAGGGAAACTAATCCCTTGAGCTTGGAATCAACACTAAAGCTTGGAGCTTGGATTCAACAAATTCAAAGAGGAATCTTGGAGACTCTCTCAAAGGAAAAAGTTTTGTTATCAACGCATCCAAAATCCAATCTTTGTAAGTATTTTTCCGCCATTCTTACTTTCGTATTCACATTTATTTCATGCTTTATATGATCTTGGGAATGCCTTAGAGACTAACACCATATGCTTCTTGTATTGGAAGATAATGTATGTTATGCTATGTACTAGACCTGACATCAGTTTCGGCATCAGTGTGACCAGACGATATCAATCTGATCCATGTAATGATCATTGGACAGTTGTGAAACATATCCTGATATATAAAGATATAAGTTTCTGATATATGGAGAAGATGAGCTACAAGTTAAGATTTATACAGACTCCGACTTCTATGGAGATCCAGATGATAGAAAATCTACATCAAGTTACGTATTTACCCTTAAGGATGGCACTGTTAGTTGGCGATGTTCAAAGAAAGGCTCAATAGATGATTCCATCATTGAGGGCTAAAGAAGTTGTATGGATTAGAAATTTTATCACAAAACTTGGCGTTATGTGGAGAAGATAAGCTACAAGTTAACGGTTATATAGACTCCGACTTCCAGGGAGATCCAGATGATAAAAAATCTATATCAGGTTACGTATTACCCTTAATGATGGTGCGGTTAGTTGGAGATGTTCAAAGCAAGACTCAACAACTGAATCCACCATTGAGGTGGAATTTATAGCGATTTCAGAAGCTGCTAAAGAAGCTGTATGGATTAGAAATTTTATCACAGAACTTGACATTATATGGTCTTTAAGGTTCAAGGACTAGAAAATATAGCCGACCCACTTACAAAGGCCTTACCTCCTAAGTTATTCGATAAACATGTGAAGGATATTAGAATTCGGTACCATCTAGATTGGCACTAAGCAAGTGGGAGTTTGTTGGAGTTGGTGCTTGGAGTGCCAATCTGAATTGTATATTTTATTATTTATTAATAAAATAACTACATTTTCATTTCAACCTTACTAATGTATTATCACTATGTGTATCAGATGGATGTGTGTGTGTGTGTGTGTGTGTGTGTATATATGCTAAGAATGATATCGACTTTAGAATAGTTTTTAGTAAAACTGTAAACTAGGTGATCCGACATTGGGAAAAGTATTACTATTGTAAATTATTCTTCAAGTATATATATTCCAAGTCGTTGGTTTTTGAATACGGTCGAATTCCTATAACCTAGAAGATTAGTAAATGTCATATATTGGAATTGGAGTTCTAATGGTTTAACCCGATGTACCATGAGCTTTGGAAACTTGTATAGACGTATGAGAATTGGTTAGTATGAATACTAGATGACTCACAGGTGATTCATAATAGTTGAAAGTACACACCACCGTCAATAAGAATCTCCTCGAGTCGAGTAGCATATGTAATCCTTTAACTATAGGATAGCATTGATTTTGTGTGAGATCCTCCACACTTTGAGGCCATGTATGTCAGAAACCTTTCATGGTCCGTCCTCTAGATGTTCATTGGGTGTGGACCGATGCACTCAGTAATCAAGTGCGAAGTAATATAGGATCTGTCGGCTTGTATGTTTACCATAAGGGTTTAGGTATCCATGTGAATAAAGTCACGATTCTTAAAGCTTTGGCCAAAGTCGATGACCTAGGGTGGGTAGCATCGGTTATGAAGAATCGTGGATATTTCGACATGAGATGTGCGCCTCAGAAACTTGATGGTGTATTCCATCTTTCCTGAGCAGAAATTGGATAGCCTACAGGGGAGCGATTGTTAAATATATGTGATGACCTCGACTTGTATAGTTCAGAAAGTTCGTTCGTGTTCTTCGTGAATTCGGAGGTGGCCGAATTACGTACATATTATCTAGGCTTATATAACAAATGTGTCTGAACTTAAAGAGTCTCAATATGAAGTGTACCTGTTGAGCACTTGGGTAGCAGATTTATTTTGATAAAAGATAATAGTCGATATTATAATTATCAACTAAGATAATCAAGTGTTATTGGACAACATTGATTATTTATTTTGACCTAATTGAATTAGTTGGAGTAATTCAATAATTACACAAGAGCTTTATTATAAATCATAATTATCTCAACCATTTGAGGATATTATAGTAATTGTAAGTATGTAATAATAGGTAATTTTGGCTTAATTTAATTGGATTAAGTCAAAGTGGCAAACATTGAATTAATCCATTTCGAATCTTTGTCTTGATTTAATTGGATTAAATCAAAGTAGTAGACAATGGAGACTAGTCACACCTAATTAAACATATTTGGACAAATTAGATTAAGTCCACATAAAAGTTTATTATAAATTTTATTAATTAAAAATTGCCTAAGTTTTGCTATAAATAGCAAGTTTTATGAAGGTTTTAATTAAGCAAAGCAAAATTCTGAGAAAGCCAAGTACAAGCAATTCTTGGAGAAATTAGCGTAGGTTAGAGAAGTGTTTAGAGAAGCTTATGAGGTCTCTACAATATTTCTTTTAGGAGAAATCAAGATTGGATCTTAAAGTTAAGGTTGCTAGCATTGGAATCAAGATTGGATCTTGGAGTGAAGCTTGCAAACCTTGGAAGTTCTCTAACCATTTCAACAAGGAGAAGAAGATTGGATATTTGCATTAAGCTTGCTAGGTAAGTTTGAACTTCTCTTAAACTATGTTATTTTATATATTGGATGCATGATTATATAGCTTAATGTTGAAATGAGGCTAATAAATTGTGTTACATGCTTTAGAAGTTTAAACACAATATGCTTGCTAATTAGGTCAAAGATGTTCATGTTGGACATGAAACAATTAATAAGAGTTTGGAACTCTAGATTATAACTTAGAACTTTGGCTACCATTCTATAATCACTTGACCACCTTTAGGTAAACTAGAATCGTTCATGAGACATTTTTTATTGGGATTCTAATTTGATTTGTGTTTTGGATTCAAAATTTAAGCCTGTTCGTATTAGACCTAATTTATTTTTTTGTTAAAATATTTGATTGAAAAATATGATTTTTATTCTATAACATGTGTTGATGTTGGTTTTGATGTTAAAAATTAATTTTGGATATTTTGGGAGTGTTTAGGGAAGGTTAAAAGGATTTAGGGTATAAAATCCTATTGCCTCATGTTATTTTTTTTTAAAAACAAATGAAAAAAATATTGAGCTGTAGTGCGTACGGTACGCGCAACACTTGTTGAAATTTATTTTCTCCCATTCTGGAGTTTTTGGACTCTGATTTTGCCCCGATTTTTCCAACACACTCGTAATGGAATATAGTATTTAATTATATTATTTAAAATTACACTCATGCTTATATCCATAGGTTAGACCCATTTCCGCTATGCGAGATATTTATCCAACCCTAGGGGTTCCACATCCACCCCAACAGTTCACTACCTAAATATTTGGCTGCATTATTTGTTGGGTTCGCACTTCACTATAGTTACAGACAATGTTACCAATACTTTCTTCAAAACACATAGAAGCTTATTCCCAAGCAAGCTCGGTGGCAAGAGATGCTTGTTGAGTTCGACTTTGAGTGGGAGTATTGACCTGAGAGACATAACCAAGTTGCAAATGCTCTTAGTCACAAGGCTGTGGTAGAGTTAGTTGTGGTAATTTTGGTCTTGGGGAGTGATTTTCTAGATCGAATCAGAAATGTATCACTTTCTGATCCTGTTTATCTTCGACAAATGAAAAATATTACTGATGGTCAAATTCAAAAGTATTGGGTAGATACTGGTACGATCTATGCAAAGGGATGAATGCCCTTTGTTCCAAATTATGGGAACCTAAGGACATAATTATTGAATAAGAAACATGATGCTCCATAGGCGGGACATCCAGCGGTTGAGTGAACATTGGCTTTGCTAGCTCGGAGTTGGTATTGGCCAAAGATGGTATATGACGTAGAGGCCTACATGAGATCTTGTTTTGTGTGTCAACATGACAAAACTGAGCGAAGAAAGGGGTTGGGATACTATAACCTTTTCACATGCTGTAACAGCCATGGAAGAGTGTATCTATGGATTTCATTGGTGGGTTACTAAAAGTGCAAGGATATGGTTCAGTGCTAGTTGTGGTCAATCGGTTCTCTAAGTATGTTGTGTTCATGATAGCGCCTGCACGCTTTTTCTTCAAAGATGTGGTGAAACACTTTAAGCTACCGTAAGACATAGTGAATGATTAAGATGCGTGTTTCACATGTCAATTTTAGACTGAACCATTTGGCTTGATGGGGTCGGACTTGAAGTTTTCTACTACCAATCATCTTCAGACCGATGGCCAGATGGAGAGGGTGAATGCATTACTGAAAGAGTACTTGAGGCATTATGTAACTGCAAGCCAGAAGAATTGGGTGGATTTACTTGATGTGGCTCTTTTATTATACAATTTGTACAAAAGTTCATCGATGAGGATGAGCCCTTTTGAGATATTTTTCGGGCAGCAGCCGCTGACCCTGCATGAGTTAATCAAGCAAATCACTGGAGGTAAGTGCCCTACAACGTATAGGTTTGCACGAGAGAAGCACGAGATGTTGGAAAATGTGAGGGAAAGTCTCGAGAAATAGTGCGAAAAATGAAGAAGTATGCTGATTAGAATATGAGAACATTGGAATTTCATGTGGATGACCGAGTGTTGCTGAAATTGACTCATTAAATCTGGAAGAAGATCGGTAGCAAGGTAGTGCATTGCGGGTTGGTGCCAAAGTATGATGGTTCATTTGAGGTAGTGAAAACAGTGGGTCAAGTAGCTTATCACTTGAAGTTTTCAGATATGATCAAGGTGCATACTACATTTCATGTGAGCTTCTTGAAACTCTTCCATGAAGACAATGATGAGAGTCGGATTCAGAAGAATATAGCTCCTCCAACAATTTGAAATAATTTGACAAAAAAATTGAGAAGATATTGGATCACATGGTGAAACAGCAGGGTAAGAAGAATCAGAAGACTGATTTCTTGGTTCAATGGAAAGATTGCACATATGAAGATGCAACTTGGAAAAGAACACTACATTTTGGCAGTTTGAGAGGGTAGTCCAGGTGTATCTTGACTCAGTTACGATGAGGACGTCGTCTAGCTCAGGTGGGGGTGGTTTGTTAGCCCCTTAGTCTAGTTGCTCGAGGAAATTGGAGAACAAGTGGCGTTGGTTGCAGCCTAGCACTGGCAATATATGCACAACATGGATGACTGCGTGATGGGACAGTTAGTGCTGTCCGAAGGAAGTGATGCTGACACATTGGGCGATTGGTGCTGTTCGTAGGAAGTTGGAATTTCCTTGGGTAAGGTAGTTTGCGTGCATAAGTAAAGGGAATGGCTTCACATGCAATACACAAGGGAGGTAGTTACATGATAACCGCCAGAAACTGCCCCGCATGAAACATGTGGGAAATATGGGTTGCAATGAGTGGGAAATTCGAAATAGGCTTGTGTGGATAAGGCTTTAGTGTTTTGCATTCCTAGAACAGTTGGGATGTAACTGCTATGTGACTTGTTGGCTGGTGCTCATTGGGGGAGCACACTCTAGGACAGTTGGTGTGTAACTGTCGTTAGTATATAAGATTTTTGTGAAGAACATGCAAAAGGAGAGCGTGGGTGCGCATTAGTGAGCGTCAGATATGTTCATCGTAAGTCTTTGCATGTTCTAAGCACAGTTCCTTATAATTACTTTGGAGAGTAAAGAAAAAGGTTTGGTGTGTTTGCCCGTGAAGGATGTGTCTTACGTTCACTTGATGATTGTGTGCTTATTGTGAGGGTGCTTGTGAACGTTGTTGAGAGTTGCTGCTTGTGACTTGTGTGTGTGCGAGGGAAAGACTGATTGAGTTGGGAGAACTCAGTACCGCACATGGTTAAGAAAACTAGGAGTGAGAATTTGCCGTGTGTCAGCTAGTATAACCATATACATGCATATATGTGGAAAAATAAATAAATAATAGTCAGAATGAGAACTCAAATTTTTTAAAGTAATATTACACTTCTGAAGTAATGTATCGACCTTTATAATTCAAAGTAAGGTGACATTATTAATTAAATGAAAGAATCAAGTATAAGTAATTTTATAAATTACGAAATTGATTATCCAAAAAGATGAGTGTTATGTAAATAGTACTTGCGATAAAAATATTAATACATTCTTAAAAATATATTATTTATTATTTCGATAAATACCTAAGGACCGAGTACTTATAATTGTATCATATAAGTCACAAATTTAATTTATTTTTTAAAAACAAAAACAAATAGTTAATAATCAATATATTAAACTACAATAATATCAATACATTCTAACGAACAGTCAGACCTATTATCAAATCGATTTAAATAAATTGACTCATCAACAATATTGTGAAAAATAAAGAGTTCTATGCATTATTGTTTGTATTCCTAATATTACTCTTAAGAAGGGCCTAAATATTTAATATTTGAAATCTACTCATCATCAACTTTGGGGCCAAAAAAAAAAAAGGAATATAATTCTAACTTTAGTTCAAGTTCGAATTTAGACCTCTATTGAAGAATAAATCTCTCCTTGATTCAAAGAATGAAATGATTAATTATAAACCAAGAGTTGAAAAATTAAACCAAATTAACATTGATATAAATGAGGGGTCCATGAGAGAAATTCGAGAAGGTGTTGATGGTAACTTAAAATTTGAAAATGTACAAAGTGGACCCAAAACCAAAATCAAAATCCCAATTCTTATTTATTTATTTTTATTTTTTGTTTGTTTTAAATAACGCTATGACTTGTAAAAGAAGAAGAAAGAGGGTTGAGATTTAAGGAATTGGTAGATAACTTACGTGGTTCAACCACTTGATCAATCTATGACCACTAACTAGCTTTCAAAAAAAAAAAAAAAAAAAATCCCCAAAGTGAGTGAGAAGAAATGAAAGGTACTTGCAATTGATTCTAAGCCACTAATTTCATATCTGCCTTCGCCTTCAACCCCTCCCACCACTCCTCTAAATTGTTTCAAGGCCATTGCTTTTGTTTTTGCCTTTTTCTAATTTTCTCAACACTTCCATGGCCCTAGAAGCTTCCTCCTTGCTAACAATGAACATTACTTTTCTGCGGGTATCAAGTGATTCAATTATTTAACATTAAAGTAAAGACTTTATAAATTTATCCATTTTTATATTTGATTTTTCTTTAAATATAGTGATTTTCATTTTTCATATCAAGTATTATATAGGATATTTTTAGAAATCATAAATAAAGAATTCTATTTTATTGAGCTTAATGAGAATGATTTTGAATATAAAACAATCACGTTAAAAAATAACACCATGTAATGGAAAAAATACTTTTATGGATTATTTAAAACCCCAAAACGAATAGCATCATTCCATTAAGTCCAATGGAAAATATAAATTAATATTCTTAATAAAATGTGACTAAATTTAATAAATTATGATTGAGCATGTTAAAAATATGACTGTGATTGATTTCACTATAGTGTGATTTCATCATTAAAATGTGAATGTGCTAATTAAAACTTGACTTTTTTTATTAAAATATGATTGTCTTTTTTATCGATTTTTTCATCAAACATGTCAACGGACAATAATGGTACTCATTTTATGATCAAATTTTTTTTATATTTTTAGAGATATTTATTTTTTATTAAAATTAATAATAAGATATAAATAAAAATTAAAAATCGATACTTTTTTCTTTCGTACAAATTCCAACATGCTAATCTACTAAATTGTATTAGTTGTGTTTAATTTCTTTTATTCTTTTAATTTATCTATAACGGCAAAAAGAGAAAGTAGCAGTGGTCAAATTTTAGATTGGTCAAATTTTAGATTAGTAAAAAATGATTAAAATTGAATGAAAAGAATAGGGTTAAATATTTCCGAATTTGAGAGTTTGTATTAATTAGCAATAAATATGGAAAAGTGGATTATTATTATTATTATTATTTTTTAATAATTCTTTGTAGTTTTATTTGATTGTCAGGTATACTGGTATAGTATACTTTTAGAATAATTTGAGGGGAATTCCTAAAAATGACAAAATTATTATATCAAATAGATAAGAATGTTCTGACAAATGGACTAATAACAAGTTTGCCTCTGAAAAATGAAAAAAAAAAATGGTGCCAATTTAGGGCGCCAAAATAGTGGATTTTTACAACTTTAAATTTTAAAACTAAATATCTTTCAAAATATAAAGTATTTTAAGAAAAAAATTACATAATATTAATCTAAGAATAATAAATTTTAAAATAAGTATCATGATCGATAAATTCAATAAAAATAGTAAAAAATGACTCTTATATTTATAAATTATCGATGAATATTTAGGTCATAAATATATAATAAAATGATTTTTTTAAATACAAATGAAAAGAATATCGTCTATATTTGATGGGTCATTTTTAATAAATCTATTAAAAATATCTTATGACCATAAAGATAGAATATACATCTAATAAATAAATTTTGCTTTATCAAAAGGCCTTATCAGATGTATATTCTATCTTTATGGTCATAAGGTAAATCCATTAATAGTGTTCTTATCCTTATATAAATAATAATACATATAATTATAAAATAAAATGATTTTTTAGGTCATGATTTATTTATTCAATTTGATTCGTATAAAAGAGAATATGAATTTGGATAAATAAATTTGATTCGATTTGTTTGTTACGTGAACCGAATATGAATTTGAGCTCGCTAGTTTGTTTAGGAATCATTTATTACTTTCTTTTTATTAGTTGTTATTTTCTAACTAAAATTGAGAAGTTATTGACAATTACCAATATATATATATATATATATATATATATATATATATATATAATATATATATATATATATATATATATAATATATATATATAATATTTGGTGGGTTGTTTTTAATAAATCCTTTAGTTAATATTTCATACAAAATATAGTATGAAAAAATTAATATAAAAAATTATGATAATTTCTGTTATTAAATTATATCACACTAAATAAAATATTTATTTATTAAAAAAATCATCCATCATATTTAGATTCAATATAAATTTGATTCGTTAACTCTCCATAATTTCGACATGAAGACAAAATATGTATTTATGCATAATATCCAATGTAATTAGAGTAGGCCAGAAGCCCAATCCCAGCCCAACTCTTAAAGTTGGATAGGATTCTTAACGGATCTCTTTTAGACAGGCTTCAACAATTTGTTTATTACGGCCCATGGGATTAACTGTTAGATGGCAATTTTTTTTAAAAAAAATAAAATTAAAACAAATAAACTTTCAATAAGTTGTTTGATTAAAAATTAAATATACTATATTAATTATATAGTATTAAATGTATTCTTAAAAGGACATATACGATAAGTTATTTTTTTAATTAATTTTTTTAAGAGAGAAAAATGGATAAAAAATTCAAATTTATTTTATCTCTCCTAAAATTCCAATCCAAATGACAACTAAAATAAAATTATTTAAAATCCACTTGTGCACGTCTTTGAAATTTGGGGCATATGTTTGAAAAAATAAAAATTAAGAAGCCATAATTGATTATTAAGGATAATTAATAGGGAGAGTTGTTTGAGATGTCATTTGGTCAATCAGTATAAAGATTTAAAAATCTAATCATGCTTATACGTTTCAGACAAACTGTGAAGTGAATTATTTAATCATGCTTACACGTTTCAGACACAAACGGGAGGTGAATTATTTATCAAAAGGCTTATAATTTTTGAAGGACGAGAAGAAAACTAAACATGTTATTAGATAAAAAATGACTAACATTTCAATAGAGATGTTAATCTCATGATTAAGAGATTCTTTGGTGCAACAGTGGTATGAGTGATGTGGTACCACAAGCCAATCATCCACTGACATGTAGAGTTTCTTTACCTATTTTTTAATTGTTTTTTACTTTTTAGCACACGTGGCAGTGGATGATTGGCTTGTTGCATGGATGACGTTGTATCATTGTTGCATAAAAGATTTGTCATGTTTGACTATGGATTTGGAGATAAAAAAAATTCTTAAATCTTTGCTAAAGTGGTTGAGGATCTCGAATCTCAATCAAAATTCAGAAAGATTTTTCCAATTTGATAAAAATAAAAATCCGTCTCAAATCCTATATTAAATGATAAAGTTTCAATTTTTTCTGCAATTTCTAATTTTCAGAATCAATCAGTGGCAGAAATTAGTAGTAGGCAGGGGTTAAAACCTCAAAGAAGTAAAAAAAAAAAAAAAAAAGTTGATAATTACTCTTGTTTTTTATTTGATTAAAGCATGATTAAGAACTCCATTTTGTTTTTTTGTTTTTTTTAAACCAATGTTAGTGGGCATAGCATAAGCTAGAATTGCTACAAATGCGATAATTATGGTTGCAACTTTGAAAAGAATATGCAACCACTTTTTTTTGCCCCCTAGGTGCTAATAATGGGTTTGAATTTCATCATCCATGGGATTTTGGTTAATGCATACAAGGTTAATGATGGAATAAATCCTTTTTTATCTATAGTGGGTTGATGACTTTTTTATGTTTCTTTTTCTTCAAATTTCAATTCATATTTTTCATAGAGAGATATTTGATTAACGATAGAATAAGTTTTTTTAATCATATTTAAGGAATTTTTTTTTTATTTTGTCTTAAAAAATTATGTAATTGGATGAATATCCAACTGACTGCTGTCTAATTTATAAAGAAAGCATCATGTTGACGGCTGATTTTGGTCTCAGGGCAATATAGGAATATCGCTCCCGAGGACAATCCTCCCTCAATAGTGAATTTGTTTGGTTATAGGGGAACCAAAAGCAAACTTAGCAAAAGACAGATAATGCGTCAATCAAACAAGGAGATTAACGTGGTTCGGTGGATTTGGATCCGACCTACGTCCACGGACACGAACTGAACTGCTTTTTATTACTGAAACTTGTGTCTCTTGTGTTTACAAGTCTCTCAACAATGATCTTGATGATCCTGAAATTGACTCTGATTTTTTGATGCCCCCAATCGTATTCTCTACCCTTCTATTTATAATAGTATATAAATCAGACTACTTTTGTTACAAAGATTCCTAGTTCGAAACAGTTCCCCTTTCCCATAAGGATTCCTAGTTAAAGCTACCTTTACTTCCTTTTACCCAACTAAGACACTAACTCATCAGTTACCCCATGGAAATAGGATAACTTGTCATTCTATCCGTAGAAATAGGATTCCTTATCTTCTGGAGCACGTTGTCATATGGTCGGTCTTGACATGGTCGGTCATCTTGGTCTTTCGAGCTGAGAATACTTCTGCCGATCTGATTAATACCCGGTCGCTGATCCAAAGTGGTTGGTTACTGATAAGAGTGCTCGGTCTCTTGCTGTTTATAATGGTCATGTGACTGGGTCGGCTTTTAATGATTTTGACCAAGAAGAAGTTTACCTTTTTGTCCCTGCCGTGCTGTTTTTAAATACTATAGTGCCTAAAAACACCATCAACATCTATCCCCTAGTTCTCGGTAATAACGATTTGCGAGTTGGTGCCGGGAGGGAACATAAAAAAAGATGGCGTGCCGATGAACCTATCGGTGGTCATTCCAAAGTTTGCAGAGGAATAAAACCTTATACTGTCTCTTCCAGGGGATTTTCTTGAGACGCGCAACCGGCATGTCTCTCTTAAATGCCCATCAAATCACCTTTTAGGGTTTTTTCTGAGTTTGACACTTGTCGAACATCTATCGGGTTTCCCGCCAAAAGCAGAAGAAAATCGACCGTGCAGAGGTGTTCTAATAGTGCACTGATCTCGATTTTGTCAGACATCTTTTGCAGCTGACCACTTGACGTCCATCCGGGGTTTTTCTTCCTGATCCAATGGCCATGAGCGTCCCACTCACGATAATAAGAAGATAAGGTGTTTACTGTGCAGTTGCTTGGCAAACTCTCTATTCTATCTGCGAACATTCGACCGTGACTCGCTCGACTCAGTTTTTCCCGGAGTTTCTTTCAATATTTCTCACGTTCCTTTCCGACCTTAAAAGATTAAGTAAGTTCTCTATATATGGCTTCTTTCGTCGTTCATTTTTTTTTAGGGAGAGATTTATGTTTCATGCTGAATGCTTATTTATGACACTATTAGAATCTCCTTAGTCTCCCTGGATGTGCCATAGACCGGTCTCTTATTTCCTTCTTCTTTCTCGGATGACAGAGATGTCTGTTAGCGAATCTTCCTCAGCATCCCCTGCTTAACCTTTGACTGCCCCTGTCACAGAGCTCTCCTCGGGCTCAAGGACACCAAACATAGATGATTTTGACACATTACCCTACCCTTCTGAAATCGAAGAGGGTACATATCATCATAGAATTCCTCGGAAGGACCCAGAGCCCGGTGATTTTAACTACTCGGGTTTAGATATGGATCGTCTTTCTAAGATAACTGAAGGTGACCTGGACCTGCTTCGGCAACGATATGATATTCCGATTGATATTGCCTTGGAGGTTCCCGGGTCGTTGGATCACGCTAGTCGTCCAGATGAGGGTTCGGTGGCCTTGCTCCCTGCTTTCTTCGAGTGCGGGCTTCGGCTGCCGTTTCAGCGTTATTTCGCCTGGATGTTGGCCGAGATGGAGATTGCCCCTTGCCAATTAAGTTTGAATAGCTGGAGGATCTTGGTCGGGCTGCATGTAATTTGGCACCGGGCGGGTTTTAGCGAGCCTTGTCTTGAGGAGGTGAAGAGGTTGTATCGGTTGAAGGCCAACCCAAGGTCGCACCATGGTTGGTATTATCTTTCTACTTATGCCGACTCCTCGAACATTGTTCGCAAGCTTCCCGATTCGAACAAGAATTTCAAGGATTTATGGTTTTGGGCAACAAGAGATTGGAGGCGGGTTTTGAGATCTTTTGACGAAGAGATCTCTGTCCCGGATACCTTCAGGGCGGGAGGTTAGGAACTCACTCCTTAATTTTTCTTTTCTTCTCCCTTCCTTTTATGGTAGGATTCTGACTCTTTTTGCTTCCCCTTAACTTGTTGGAAGGATGCTCCTAAGGTCTCTCATCAGGTTCGGGCACGGGTTGGCTGGGCTCGGCGGTACGCCGATCATTGAAGGGAGTTAGTGAGTGATGTGGCTTTAGTTGAGTCCGGCCTTATTCCTGCCGCTCCTCCCAAGGTTCCAAGGAGGATTGGTAGGACTTGCTGCCTTTCTAACCCATCCCTTCGTTTGTTTTGGTGTGATGACGCGATTTTGTTTAGATCCTGACTGATCACTCTCTTTTTTCCTTTTCTCATTTTTTACAGGGAATGTCGAAGAGACCAAAGTACCTTGATCGGTTGGCCGATACCTCAAAGAAAACTAGCCCTAGTGGAGCTGGTTCTTCTCGGAAGCGGCCTGATTTCAAATTCTGCGGTGGCCGTATGGCTGAAGAGATGGAGCGTCCGAGCTCTCAAGGTCTGCCTTCTGGGGTGCCTCCGTTTGCCCGTCCTGATAGCCCTCCAAGATCTTCTAGGAGGAGGAAGGCGTCCGTTCGGAGCTATGGATCCCCAGTTAAGACGGGAATTGAAGGAGGAGGGATGTTCCGAACAGGGAAGCGCCGGCTCGGCAGGAGATGAGGGCGCATGAGGTTCTTCCAAAAAGCTGAAAGGCTCTGTGATCCTCGGCGTTGATGACCTCGGGAAGGATATTAGGGAGGCTACTTCCCATCTGGTGCCTGCTTTCAATGAGCTGGCCGAGGCCGTTCCTCCGGAGAAGGTTTCGGGGTACGAGGATCTTTCCCCCGATGAGGTGGTTGCGGAGTTGTGTTCTCAGATGGCCAAGGTTGTGTTTCTTTCCCTTATTTCCGATGTTGTCTTTCTGACTTGATTTATTTTCTGATGATTTTCTTTTTTGTTTCTTTTTGGCAGAAAAACTACTTGACGGCCAAAATAATGATCTGTTCTTGAGCCTTTTGTCTGAGGGCGGTCAGGCCCAGAGACTCCAGAATCGACTTTCTGAAGTGGAGGCCAAGCTTGCGAGTGCGGAAGAAAGGAATAGGGAACATGAATTGGCTGTGGCCGATGCTTTTAGAACAAACAAAGCCCTTAGGGCTTCTGCTACTCTGGAGCGGAAAAATGCTGACGAGGCCAGAGCAAGTTTAGAGGCCGCCCAGTCTGAGATCAGGATCCTCAAGGTGGAAATAGGCAGTGTGGAGTATAAACTGCAGGCTAAGGAGGAGGAACTGATACGGGCCCGTGCTGAGTTTAGGAATAGAGAACTTGAGTAGGAGGCCGAGAGGGACTCTATCCGTCTTGAAGGGGTCGGTGATTGTGCGGAGATCATCCCCACGATTCTGCTTGATTTAGACATAGGTCCTATTCATGCGGCCATCCGTTTTTGTAAAGAGGAAATGTCCGAGGAAGAGTTTCAGAGGTGGCTACCTCCCGCTGAAGTGATGGATCCTGAGCCAATTTCGGTTGCCCCGGTTCTCCCTGTTCTTATCGAGGACCGTCCTGAGGTTCCTGTTCCGGTTTTTGAGGCCATAGTTTCCGTGGCTTCCCAAGTCATTGATGTGGAAACCGCCGTCCCTCTTTCTGAAGTTGTACCAAGTCATCTGCCATCCGGATCTGAGGAAGAAATTGCTTGCCCTACGCAGGCTGATTGATAAGGGTAACCTGAACGGGGCCCTGTGTACTCTTATGACTGTACTAACTCTTTACATGTATATATATTTTTTTGTCTCTGTTCCTTTTAGTTTTGCTTTTGACCTTCGTTCTGCAAAAAATGATTTTTCGAGGCTCGCCTATGAGAGGGTGACCCGACGCCGAGCTGAGAGAAAAAAAAAAAACACGGTTCTAGGGAGGGTTGTCTCTAGTCTGATCACAGATTTGGTGGGACGTGGCCCGACCCGAGCTGGAATAATCAACTGGCCTCGGCGGAATAAAAATCCCAGCCCCGAGCCAAAAAATCAGCTGGCCTGCGCGAGAAACGAAATCCAGCCCCGAGCCAAACAATAAACTGGCCTCGGCGGAACAAAATCCAGCCCCGAGCTGAATAATCAACTGGCCTCGGCGGAATAAAATCCAGCCCCGAGCCGAATAATCAACTAGCCTCGGCGGAACAAAATCCAGCCCCGAGCCGAATAATCAAGTGGCTTTGGCAGAATGAATCCAGACCCGAGCCGAGTACTCACGTGGCCTCGACGGAACGAATCCAGCCCCGAGCCGAGTAATCCTTGGGACTTATTCAGAAGGGAAGTGAATCAACCTTTGAGGCCCTACCGAATCTAGCACGGGCGTCCCCTTGCTAGTCCGACGAAAAACAAAAAGTAAAACTTTGGAAAATAAAATCAAAAGTGGGGGTGACTTAGCACTTGTCCCACAGCAAAACTTTTTGCAAGTGTAAATAACAGCACGGATGCCTCGAAACAGCGTCCTGCCCGAGGCCTCCAAAATATAATTCTGAACCTTTCAATTCAGCATCCCGGCGAACCAGGATTTTGGATCAGGTGAGCGTTTTGAATAGTAAGGGTACATCTTCTGTACGTCAGGTTACTATGGAGCCTGTGTTTTGCACGAGGGCTCCTCCTTACAACGCTGGAGTAGGCACACGCCACGGGGGCACAACGCCTCCCCGTGCTGCGCCTCTCTTGGATCCAAATAATGGATGGATCAAAGAGTGCCCGGGATGCTAAGGGAACATTCCTCCTTAGGCCCGGTATCACTGGAGCAAGTAATCGTCACGGGGGCATAGTTTCTCCCCGTGCTATGCTTTCTCACGGATCCATCGCATCGATTATGTGAGGATCAGAGTGTTTGAAATACTAAGGGCATGTTCCTTCCTTATGTTCGGTAACACGGGAGCATGCAAACGCCACGAGGGTATCATTCCTCCCTGTGCTATGCTTCTCACGGATCCTATTATGTCGAGTATGTCCCCGGATACTCCGAGGACCCCGAGTTTAAAAGAGATACTTGATCCTGGGGGAATGTCCCGTCCCTAGACCAACGAGCATGACTCAGTGGGACTTAAACCCGACCCCGAGCTGCGAGAGAGATGGCTCTGGGGGAATGTTCCATCCCCAGACCAAAAGAGCGTGGCTCGGTGGGACTAAAACCCGACCCCGAGCTGAGAGAGACGGCTCTGGGGGAATGTTCCATCCCTAGACCAAAGGAGCGTGGCTCGGTGGGACTAAAACCCGACCCCGAGCTGAGAGAGAGATGGCTCTGGGGGAATGTTCCATCCCCAGACCAAAAGGGCGTGACTCGGTGGGACTAAAACCCGACCCCGAGCTGTGTAATCTCATGGCCTCGGTGGAACGTAATCTAGCCCCGAGCCGTATGACCAAGCGAGTAGGGATCCATGAGTGCCCAAGTTTTTAAAGGCATATCTCTCCTTATGTTTGATGATTCTGGAGTAAGTGGATGCGGCGGGGGTATTGTCCCTTTTGGTGCTGTGTTTTCTTTGTGTTTTTGACATTGGTTTATTGTACTCAAGTATGTCCCCGGGGTCTTTTGAAAGTGGGTGAGAAATAAAAAGCTTTATTCATATTCGGGGACATACTGTCCTTTTTACAATTCCCTGCCCGGCCCTTTGTCGGGTTGTTTCGGGAGAAAGATGATCTACCGAAAGTATTTCCTTAACATCTCGGCATTCCATGGTTTCTTTACTCGCTTGCCGTCTAGATGTTCTAAGATGTAGGTGACTGGTCTCACCACCCCTGTGACTTTATAGGGCCCTTCCCACTTGGCACCTAATGAGCCCTCTTCTGGTTTCTGAGTGTTTAAGGTGACCCTTCTTACACTAAGTCGCCCGGGAGAAGGAGCGGGTTCGAACTCTTCTGTTGTAGAAGCGGGCCATTCTTTGTTGGTAGACTGCTGCTTTCATGACTGATTTCTCTCTCATTTCCTCGATCAGGTCGAGGTGGTTTTTGATAAGTTCTTCATTCTGCTCATTCTCAAAGTGGCGGATCCTGTGAGTTGCCACCCCGATTTCTGCTGGAATGACAGCCTCACATCCGTATGATAGGGAAAATGGTGTCTCCCCTATGGAGTCTTTGTAGGTCATCCGATGTGCCCATAGTACTTCTGGTAATTCTTCGACCCATAAGCCCTTGCATGATCTGAGCCGAGCTTTAAGGTTTGCCTTGATAGTTTTGTTTGTCGCCTCAACCTTTCCATTTGACTTGGGATGGGCTGGCGAGGTGAATTTTAGAGCAATCTGGAGGTCTTCGTAGAGCTTCCTGAATCCCTTGCTATCGAATTGTTTTCCATTGTCGGTGATGATTGCCCGGGGAATTCCGAACTTGTAGACAATTTTCTTCTTTAAAAACTCTGTGGCTTTCTTTTATGTGATGGTGGATAGCGGCTCGGCTTCTACCCATTTTGTGAAATAGTCTATGGCCATGATTGCATACTTCGCCTGCCCTCGTCCCTTTGGCATTGGTCCTATGATATCTAGCCCCCACTGCGCGAATGGCCAGGGGCTGGATAGGGTGGTTAACTGCTCTATCGGTTGATGGTGGATGTTGGCATTTTTCTGACACCCTTCGCATCTTTGGACTACCCTCACACCGTCTTGGTGCATGGTCGGCCAGTAAAATCATTGTCTTAAAGCTTTAAAGGCGATTGATCTTCCCCCGGCGTGGCTTCCGCAGATGCCCGCGTGAATTTCTATGAGCACATAATCTGCTTCCTCTTCTGCTAAACATCTTAGGAGGGGTACGGTGTAGCCTCTCTGTAGAGCACCCCTTCGATCAGGGAAAACTTGGTGCTCTTGAGCTTTAGCTTCTTGGCCTCCTTTTTGTCTTCAGGGGTTTCCCATGTTTCCAGGAATCTTCTAATCGGATGCATCCATGAGTCTTTGCCCTCCTCTTCTATTACATTTACCTCCTCCCCTCTCCCTATGCTTCTTTTTCGGAGGCATATGAGCGGAATTATCTGTTGGATAATATGACCCATAGCGTCACTATTTGCACAGATCATTGTGTTGCTGTAGCAAATTAACTATGTAACAAGGAAATTGCACTCTCATCATTTGTGATTAGATCACCACAGATATATAAATGAAGAGAGGTCCCTATGATTAGTTCCTGGATTGAGATGATATGAGACAGTATCAGTCCACGAAGGATTAATCATTAAATATCCCTAGCCGTAGTATTATCGAGACTGGACATCGATAATGCGGAATAGGCTAGTATTGCACTTGTGCGCGTTGTGAGGGCACAACGGCATAGTTCTCATATATATAAGTGTTGGAGACTTATGCAAGTGCGATAGGAGGTCGTGTTTCACCGATGGTACGGGAAACAGCTTCGCTCTGGATAGACCCCTTCGGAATCCCATTGGTATTATGAATAGGTGTCTATGGGAGGCCGAAATCAAGGTAGGTGTGTATAGTCTTAACCTGAGACTTGCATCGCTAATACTTACGATAATCGATAAACTTTGGATTTGGTGGTTGGGGGCTTTGACCGGTTCTGTGTCTACCACTTCTGGGTTTATCAGAGAGTCGTAGAGTATTGGGTGTGATGTCGAGACGGAAGTATCACTCCAGTCATAATGGAGATGATGTCACGCAGGATACGGTATTAGTGCTCTTAAGTGATGCGCATCCAATCGTGATATTATGACCAGGTCATGAATATCCGATTATAGAGACTAGTTACCAGACATCCGATATGTGTTTCGGACGGGGCAGACACTTATCCAGCCCCAGCCCTAACACGTGACTATCCGATACTGGGCCGATATGCACAATACGATTGTATACTACGCTTGATATAGATCTAAATATCTTAAAAGGATATGTCCGGAGAATTGGGATGACTTGGTGCTTTGCTAGGAGTCGACCTTGTCTCGTAAATCGGTAGAACGTAGTACTTGGTACGTACGTGATTCGGTTACACCGACGACCGTATTTATAGCCAACTTATCCGGAGATCTCATGGGTCGCTTCCCGATAATCCACCGATGACGCACAACTCGCACTCTTGAATAATCTGGGATTATATAGAAGAGAGAGAAAATTAATCTAGGATTAATTACGGAGATATTTTATCTAGGATAAAATATCGTCGAGAGAGAGATAATGATTAATTTGGAATTAATCGGTAAATTAATATATTCGATATATTAAACGAATTAGATTTCGACGCGGAATTAAAATTAGATTTTAATTCGGGCGAACGAATTAATTTAGAATTAATTCGTTAGCGACGTGAATAGTGAATTCGCTAGGCGTAATCATTTAATTACGACGCGACGGAAAAATCGTTAATTTGGAATTAGCGAACCCGAGCCCGAGTGTGATTGCGAGCGCATTCATGTTTCGAATTCGAGTGCGGCGACGCAAGTCACATCAAGCGTCAAATCTAACGTCAAGTCATTCATCACATCAAGCGTCAAATCAAGCGTCACTTTGAGTGATGTGACATTTGATTGATTGATGTGAGTGATTGATTGATGGAAAAGACATGACACTTGACATAAAGTTGACATGACTTAAAGTTGATGTGAATAGTGTTTGCTTTAATTATTTGACTTTTTAAATGCAAATGCAAGGCAAATGCAAGTGAAATTCTTTTGAATTTCAAACAAAGTATATAAGATATACTTAAAATGCATTTGGTATCTAACACACATCTCTCATCTCTCTCAAACTCTCTCCTCTCCTCACGCCAAACCTGAAATTTTTCTGGTTTTGAACCAGTTTTACCGTGAGCTAAAGGGAAGCAAGGGTGGGTTTTTGTGACAAAAACTCAAGTGCTAGCACACTTACGAGTCTTGCGAAGGTGGTAGGGAGGTTCACCCATGAGCTGGGATCCGTCCAACGAAGTTCGGAGCTCCGTTTCGCAGCTCAAAATTCTGTTGACGAAGGCAGTGGACTGCTAGGCAGTGGCGCCCTTGGCAGTGAGTTTTGTTGCTTCGTTCATCTTCAAATCGACTCAACCGATCGATGTGAGTATTCCGCTACCTCCGTTGATGTATTCACTCATGTTTTCATGCTTTGATTTGATCTTGGGACCTTAGAAAAACTCAACAATGGCATCTAGAGCTAGTGTTGCAAGCATGAAATTTGTAGGGCTTAAAATTTGGGTAAATTGATTTTGAGCATGATTTGGTTAAATTGTTTGATTGAGCATGTTTAAATGATGTTTAATTGAAGTTTGATTGGATCAATTTCATGAAATAATGATTGGATCAAAAATCCCCAATTTCTTAGTGTTGGCCGAATGTCAATTGGATTTTTGGATCTTGGATTTTTTGATTTTTGATTCATTTGATGAGTTAGAATCGATTAGGTTGATGTTAATTTGAATCGAATTGGATTGGATTTCGAATTGGACAAAAATCCCCAAATCTCTATGTTGGCCGAATGCATGTAATGCCCTAATGTCTTGGTGTTTTTGATTTTGTGACATTGGATGTGTGTGAAATCATTTAGGATGGTGATTTGATGTCGATTGTGGGTTCGATTGGATCGAAACCGAATCGGACACAAAAAATCCCTCTTTTGGCCGAGACTTAAAAGCATGTAAATGGGTTTGATTTTTCATATTGGTGTTTGACATGTGATAATGAATTTAGCATGATTAATTGGAGTAATATTGTGTTTTAGAAATATTGTTTTAGTCGATTAATCATGTAACGCACTTTAGGCAATTAAATTGCGTAATTGGATTAGTGTAATTTAATTATTTAGGCTTTAAATTGGATTTGGGCATCTAATGTTGTAATTGGGCCTATTGGGCTTGATTTATCAAGTTTGGTTTAGGCCAAATGGATTGGATCCGATTGGGCCTAAAACCTTAACCATGAAGCCCAAATGCGACTTAATGAACCTTTAAAGTTCAATTGGGCCTAATGGACCAAGATTGATTTATGGGCTTATGGGGTAAATCCCGGATTGGACTTTGGTTATCGGTTTGACCCGAGTTGACCAAAAGTCCACGCCTTAAGAAATCAATCAAAAGCCCATTGGACTTTAATTGAATGGACGTTGGACGTTAATCGGTCTTTGAGACGCGTTGCGATTAGATTTGGAATTTAAATCGTAAAAGGTTTATTAAATAAAAGTGTAATATTTAATTTGGAATTGAATAGTGAATTAGTATTAAGTACATGTTAAATTAGATTTAATAATGTAGTTTAATTTAATTCATGAATCGTACTTTAGTACTTATTCGCAAAAACGAGTTTGACTCGATCAAAATCAAATCGTTGTTTGAACATTGGATGATCACTTAATTATCAGATTAATTAATTTGATTAGATTGATTGATAGCATGCTTATATGTGTGAATACTTGGTTGTGTTGAATGAATAATGTATATCGGATGGATATTAGATGGGTGGGCAATTTTAGAAATTGTTGCAATAAATTCGATTTATTAAATTGGACCTGCGTGTCCAGCCTTATCACCTTATTTCTCTTGTATTCTCTTCTCACCTATTCCCCTCTATGTATATGAGGTTTCTTTAGAAGTGTAGTGTAACGGGTAGAAGTAATACTAGTGCTAGCTTGAGTGAGAAAGGGAGAGATTTTGATCTAGGATCAATGTGTAAAGTATCCATCCGCATATCATTATTATTTTATTTCATACTCGTTTTATTATGTGTTTAGAATGCATGTTTAAGGGTGTATGATGATGAGACCTAACAAAGATAATTAAATTGGTAGCCAATTTGCACGCGAAAAACCCTCGTTTTATATTAAGCGATTATCCTTCCATTGAATGATTATTGTTCAAGATCTGATTGGCATTGGTTTGTTGGCCAAAGTCAAGACCTTGTCAATTGGATGTATTTGAATCATGAGAGTTTTGTTCCACATCGGTGTCTAGTCCAAGTTGTGATTTGTTGGCCAAAGTCAAGATCACTTCTTGTCCAAAGACATTGAATACGAAACTTTCCTTGTCAATGGGTCCCGCTTAACTGGAGTCATTAGGTTTGTTGTGCCAAAGCCAAGGCCTAGATGATTCGGAGGATAATGTTAGAAAATGTATTAGATACATTGGCATAAGTAATATGTTTAGGACTTGGATGTCCACCTAACCGGATCTGGGAATTGGATTGGATCCAATTGATCTGTGAGATCTACCTGGTTAAGTAGCATACAGCTTGTTGGCCAAAGTCAAGGTTGTATGTTATTTAACAGGATCCCAGACCACTAGGAAACACGGTTTCCCGAGTACTCCACAGAGGGTTAGAGGCTCGACGAAAAATAGTGGGAGGCAAGTATTGATTTTGCAACATTCGTTCAATTACTCGCCATAACACGCTCAAACAAATATCATTCGTCAATATTTTACGTTGTTTTAAAAATATATATAGTTGGACTATATACAACTCATTCAATATATAGTTGATTTTATAATTGGATTATAGTAATCAATATAATTGAATTAAAATGATAGTTGATTTTATAATTGGATTATAGTAATCAATATTAAAATTATAGTTGATTAAATAATTGGATTATTATAATCATTATAATAAATAGTACCTTATTAAAATTGATTAAATAGTTGGACTATTGAAATCAAGAAAGAATTGAAAAGTTGAATATTTAAAATATATAATCATAAGATTAAATGTTTTAAATGATTTAATTTTCAATTGGAAATTAATAATAGGTTAATTTATTTGATAAAATAACTTATTATGACTAAGCCCATAATTAAGCAAATAGTAGAGCATAAGATCTTTGGAAGATTTATGAGATGATGACTTTAGTGCTTAATTAATATACTTATAATAAATCTATCTTTAGATTTAAAAGTATTAAAATTGCAATTAATAATTCTTGGAGAATTAATTGACTATTCTAGTGGAGAAAAGTCAAAATTTGCAATTGGGCATGTTGCACAAGGTGCATATCGTTTCGATATTCCGAAACCCAAGGCTTGGCCAAAGGTTTGTGAAATATTGAAAAGATAATTGACATATCCCAAAGTGACTACCATTTGGATATGGAAGACACGAAGGAATTAAAGAAATGGCGAGGCTCTAACTTTAAAAATATTTGTCAAAGTTATGATTCGCTACTAGTATTGAAATTGGATTTTAAATACTAAAATGTGATACATAAAACATATATGTATTGATGTTCAGAATCCGCTTTGAGCTGGATACTGACTTCAAGCCGAGATTTCTCTGCAAATTGGAAACGGGACGAAAGTCGCTGTTTCGACCGTAGATACCTAAGTTTGGAAACTACCCTTTGGGTATGTACTTAAATTAGGAAATGTTATAATGTAACTAGTTTGACTAGAGACATTATCTCTATATCAGTGTTTAATCCGTTGCGGATAAAACCTTTATATTCTAGAACACTAAAGTGTTTTATTATATAAAGATGATAGTGAGATAAACACATTAGATGTGAATAACAGAATTTATATTTTGAATATAATAAAATCTCAAACATATAAAGATGGCAAATAAATAGCTCAAATTAATTGATCAATAGAGACTTATTTGTGGCATTGTTGTCTAGGACACAATTAAACGAGACTCGTATATCCACACTTTTGAAGAGTGGGTACTAGGACTGATTTGACTATTCAAATAAGGTCTGCGAATCTAGTTTATTAGGTTAAATATCTAAAATACTATTTACTTTGTAATAGTAAAAGGGCCACCGATCTGTTAGCCCTATTCATGGTGAAGTTAGTGGGCCCATATCTAGCTAGGCTAGATGTGAACATGAATATTTCGTGACCTTAACGAATGTGGCATTACGTTATGGTTATGTGTTTCTTTTGAAGAACACAGATCGGAAACTTTTGAAGTTTCGACACGAAGTAAATTAACAGATCGGCTATAGTATTATTCCGCCACGGTAAGGCCGTAATGGAAAATACTTAAACAGTAAGTTTCAAATGTACATGAAAGAGTACGGTATTCTTTCATATGAGGACTCCTTTCGAGATACGTCAGTTAGACGGTGTGTCTCAACTAAAACCGAATTTTGTTGGACATGATAAGGTTTATCACGAGTCGCTCTGAGCTACTATTTCCTTCAATGGGACATGTATTAACAGTGCAAAACTTATTTAGAATAAGGTTCCATATAAATCTGTTTGACAGATATCATATAGGATATGAACAGGAAAGAAACGGGGTTTCTCATTCCTGATAATTTGGGTATGCCAGGCATAGCGTTTGGATAATACCAAACTAAGGACCCAAATTGGATAAGTGCCGATACAGGTTATCCTAAAAGAAACCTTAAGTATAGTACTTGTAAATCTCACATGAGAACAATGTAATTGTTGCTCACCATGCGGTTTTCCTGAGAGGAATACCGATATGCAGTGGTCAGTGGGAGGATAGTGATACTCGATGAAAATCGGAGTAACACTGTTCAAGGCACAAGGTCCTTAATGGAACACAAATAGTTCATCTATGATGAATCTATACCATTAATCTTCAAATACACAAGAAACTAGTAGATCGGATAGAGTCAGAAAACAACCTTGGGTATGGGTTTCTGATCTCGCCCCATGAAGATGTCAATCTTATGGAGGTGTACCATCCGACTACGTTTAGAGGAAGTGATACGAGGTATCGACTCCCCGTTATGGCAAAGTGCCATGAGTCTGAAATGGATTCCATGTATAACAACTATTTTGGATACTAGTTGTTGTACCATAAGGCATTGTGCCTATTGGTACATTAAACGTCTTCAAGGAAGACATACATGGAAGGCAACATACCAACGTACAAAGCTGGGCTTTTGACGGAAACGTTATCCGTTATCAACATTGTGTTAATAACGGTTCAACCTTTTTACCTGTTGCCATGGTAAATCCATTTTGAAGATGCTTGGAGATAACTGTATGTTTCATTTATGAAATGTGTCAGTTACAGATCAAAATCGCTTTCCTGAAAAGGAAACCTTTTGGAGAATGTTATAACATTCTGACGATTTAGTATAACCGAAAAACAAGGTTTGCGGGTTATTCGATCCCTGTTTGGATTGAAACAAGCATAAGGTTCTTGGAACTGTCGTTTTGAAATAATCATAATGGTTTATGATTTGACTCAAAACGAAATAATTCTTGTGTATATAAGGAGGTTAGTGGGAGAGCGCACTAACAGTGAAATTCCCATAATACAATGGTGAAAGCTTGGCTTTCATAGATATTCTTTCAATAGAAAATTCTCTGTAGAATTATGGGAAGTAACAACCTTTATTCAAGGAATAAAGATCTACTGGGATAGATTTGGAGTTGTTAACACTCTCTGAGAAATCGTACATTTAAAATGTACTTGTATTGGTGTCTCATACGCTTCTAGCATATGGAGTCACAATCGGGTCAATCCTAGTGATAGTCACTAAATTGAAATTGAGAACATCTGTTAGTATCTTGGAGAACTAAAGATGCTGTCTTAAACTATGGAGAAAGAGAACTTGAAGTGACTGGGATCACCGCTGCAAGTTTCCAAACTATTAAATACTACGGTACTATAAAGTTTGAATTACGGGACAGTGAGCTGGAAATATTCCGAGCAAGATAACTGTTGCCGAATAAACAATAAATGCGGATTATTGCTGCAGCTGAGGCAGGAAAAGAAGCCATTTGGATCAACATAAATCTAATTAGATTAGATATAGTTCTGTTAGCAGCTGAACTAGGCGTCAGCACAGGCTAAGGAATTAAAGGTCTCATCGACGATCCAGATATATACTTCTATATCATCTGATTCGTTCGGATCATACATCGTGGCGATGTGATGATCGTGTAAATCGCGTCAGACGATAATCAAAAAATCCGCTGACGAAAACCTTTCCTCAGCAATTTGAGCGAACCTTACATAGTTCAAGTGTTGGAACACTTGAGTGACTCGCTACGTGCCAAGTGGGAGATTGTTGGATAATATGACCCATAGCGTCACTATTTGCACAGATCATTGTGTTGCTGTAGCAAATTAACTATGTAACAAGGAAATTGCACTCTCATCATTTGTGATTAGATCACCACAGATATATAAATGAAGAGAGGTCCCTATGATTAGTTCCTGGATTGAGATGATATGAGACAGTATCAGTCCACGAAGGATTAATCATTAAATATCCCTAGCCGTAGTATTATCGAGACTGGACATCGATAATGCGGAATAGGCTAGTATTGCACTTGTGCGCGTTGTGAGGGCACAACGGCATAGTTCTCATATATATAAGTGTTGGAGACTTATGCAAGTGCGATAGGAGGTCGTGTTTCACCGATGGTACGGGAAACAGCTTCGCTCTGGATAGACCCCTTCGGAATCCCATTGGTATTATGAATAGTTGTCTATGGGAGGCCGAAATCAAGGTAGGTGTGTATAGTCTTAACCTGAGACTTGCATCGCTAATACTTACGATAATCGATAAACTTTGGATTTGGTGGTTGGGGGCTTTGACCGGTTCTGTGTCTACCACTTCTGGGTTTATCAGAGAGTCGTAGAGTATTGGGTGTGATGTCGAGACGGAAGTATCACTCCAGTCATAATGGGATGATGTCACCAGGATACGGTATTAGTGCTCTTAAGTGATGCGCATCCAATCGTGATATTATGACCAGGTCATGAATATCCGATTATAGAGACTAGTTACCAGACATCCGATATGTGTTTCGGACGGGGCAGACACTTATCTACCCCAGCCCTAACACGTGACTATCCGATACTGGGCCGATATGCACAATACGATTGTATACTACGCTTGATATAGATCTAAATATTCTTAAAAGGATATGTCCGGAGAATTGGGATGACTTGGTGCTTTGCTAGGAGTCGACCTTGTCTCGTAAATCGGTAGAACGTAGTACTGGTACGTACGTGATTCGGTTACACCGACGACCGTATTTATAGCCAACTTATCCGGAGATCTCATGGGTCGCTTCCCGATAATCCACCGATGACGCACAACTCGCACTCTTGAATAATCTGGGATTATATAGAAGAGAGAGAAAATTAATCTAGGATTAATTACGGAGATATTTTATCTAGGATAAAATATCGTCGAGAGAGAGATAATGATTAATTTGGAATTAATCGGTAAATTAATATATTCGACATATTAAACGAAATTAGATTTCGACGCGGAATTAAAATTAGATTTTAATTCGGGCGAACGAATTAATTTAGAATTAATTCGTTAGCGACGTGAATAGTGAATTCGCTAGGCGTAATCATTTAATTACGACGCGACGAAAAAATCGTTAATTTGGAATTAGCGAACCCGAGCCCGAGTGTGATTGCGAGCGCATTCATGTTTCGAATTCGAGTGCGGCGACGCAAGTCACATCAAGCGTCAAATCTAACGTCAAGTCATTCATCACATCAAGCGTCAAATCAAGCGTCACTTTGAGTGATGTGACATTTGATTGATTGATGTGAGTGATTGATTGATGGAAAAGACATGACACTTGACATAAAGTTGACATGACTTAAAGTTGATGTGAATAGTGTTTGCTTTAATTATTTGACTTTTTAAATGCAAATGCAAGGCAAATGCAAGTGAAATTCTTTTGAATTTCAAACAAAGTATAGAAGATATACTTAAAATGCATTTGGTATCTAACACACATCTCTCATCTCTCTCAAACTCTCTCCTCTCCTCACGCCAAACCTGAAATTTTTCTGGTTTTGAACCAGTTTTACCGTGAGCTAAAGGGAAGCAAGGGTGGGTTTTTGTGACAAAAACTCAAGTGCTAGCACACTTACGAGTCTTGCGAAGGTGGTAGGGAGGTTCACCCATGAGCCGGGATCCGTCCAATGAAGTTCGGAGCTCCGTTTCGCAGCTCAAAATTCTGTTGACGAAGGCAGTGGACTGCTAGGCTGTGGCGCCCTTGGCAGTGAGTTTTGTTGCTTCGTTCGTCTTCAAATCGACTCAACCGATCGATGTGAGTATTCCGCTACCTCCGTTGATGTATTCACTCATGTTTTCATGCTTTGATTTGATCTTGGGACCTTAGAAAAACTCAACAATATCCTGGGGTTCTTGGTCTTCATTGAGGATACGAGCCGGGCCAGGGAGTCTGCTTCACAGTTGTCTTCTCGTTCGATTTGTTTGAAGCGTACGTTCCCTACTTTCTCCATCAACTTTTTTACTTCGGCCAAGTAGGTTATCATAGTCGGCTCTCTGGCCTGGAATTCTCCCTTCAGTTGTTGGATGGCTAGCTGAGAGTCACTCTTTACTACTACGTTGTGGATTCCCATCACCGTGCATAGCCTTAATCCAGCCAAGATTGCTTCGTATTCGGCCTCATGGTTTGTGGTTTTGAAGGCAAATTTCAAGGCAAGAGACACTTCTTCTCTCTTCACTGTGTTCTTAGTGCATTCCTGCCCCATTACCCTGGTGAGCTAGCAGATCCGTCCACTGACATTTCCCATTTACGTTCCTCCGTAGTCAATATTTGAGGTTCGGCGAGTTCCGCAACAAAATCTGCCAAGGCCTGCCCTTTTATTGCTACCCTTGGGAGGTAAGAAATATCATGTTCGCTTAGTTCCACCACCACCATTTCATTAGCCTTCCCGAGGCTTCCGGTTTTTACAAGATCTGTCGCAGGGGGTGATTGGTGTAAACTCCGATAGGGTGGGCCTAGAAATAAGGTCGTAATTTCCGTCCTGCAGTGATCAAGGAGATGGCGACTAGTTCATGCATGGGATACCGGGTTTCTGCATCCAGCAGAGCTTTGCTGACATAGTATACTGGTCTCTGGACCTGGTCGGCCTCTTGCACCAGTACTGAACTTACTGCGTGTTTTGAAACAGCCAAGTACAAGTATAATGTCTCTCCTGGGAGAGGTTTAGCCAGAAGCAGGGGCTGTGCTAGATACTGCTTTAGCTGCTGGAAGGCCTCCTCGCATTCTGGCGCCCAGTCGATCCCCTTTTGGGCCTTCTTGATAATTTTGAAGAAAAGGTAGCTTTTGTCGGTCGCCTGAGAGATGAATCGGTTGAGCCCGGCGACCCTGCCTGTTAGACTATGCACCTCTTTAATTGTTCTGGGGGATTCAAGTCCAGTAGGGCTTGTATCTTCTGGGGGTTGGCTTCTATGCCTCGGGAACTCACCATGTAGCCTAAAAATTTTCCTGAGGCTACTCCGAATGCGCACTTCTCTGGATTGAGTTTTAGATTATGTTTTCTCTCAGCAACTCGAAGGTTTTCTTTGTTGGTCACGTGACCTCTTGGTTCTCTGGACATTGTTATGCATGTCGTCCACATATACCAGCATGGTTGTGCCGATGAGTGGTTTGAAAACCTTGTTTACCAGTCTTTGGAAAGTTGCTCCTGCATTCTTTAGTCCGAAGGGCATTACCTTGTAACAGTATAGTCCTTGATCAGTGATAAAAGTTGTCTTCTCCTCGTCTGTAGGATGCATCCTGACCTGATTGTACCCAGAGAAGGCGTCCATGAAACTTAGCAGTCTTTGGCAGGCTGTTACGTCTACCAGCTGATCCATGTTCGGTAGAGGAAAGCTGTCTTTTGGACATGCTTTATTAAGGTCGGTGAAATCTACGCACATTCTCCATTTTCCGTTGGACTTTTTTACTAGTACCACGTTTGACACCAATTCTGGGTATTTGACTTCTCTGATGAAGCCAGCTTTTAATAGTTTTTCTACTTCGGACGCCGTTGCTCTGCACCTTTCTTGATTGAAGATTCTTCTCTTCTGTTTGACTGGCTTGTGTGACGGATTTACCGTCAGGCGGTGACTGACGAACTTTGGGTCGATCTCGGGCATGTCGTTGTGTCCCCATGTGAAAATGTCTGGGTATTCTTGCAGGCATTCTACAGGCTCTTTCTTAGGGTTTCGTCCAGGTTTTCCCCTATCTTTATGCTTTTTTCCAGTCCGAACAGTTTTACCTCTTCTAATTCTTCAGTTGCTCCTAGCCGGGCAACCTTATCTGGCCGAGGACATGGGTATTTCCTTGCATTTTCTTCGTTCTCGCCCGTCTGCCTCTTCTTGGTGCCTTCTTCGACGCAGAGGGTCTCTCGTGAGAGGGTGGCAAAACAGCTACGAGCTATTTTCTGGCTCCCGCATACGATTCTGATTCCTTCCCGGGTGGGGAATTTCAGTTTCAAGTAATAACAGGACATTGCAGCCTTGGTTTTCATCATGAAGGGCCGTCCGATAATGACTTGGTAACTACTCATGCAGTCTACTACCGTGAAGTTTATCATGGTTGTTCGGGTTTTAGGGGAAGTCTCGATCGTCATTGCTAATTGTATTCTTCCCAGTGGGATGACTGTTGAACCCCCGAAACCGTATAAAGGGGGTGCCGTCATTGGTCAGCGTTGTGTACTCTACACCCAGGCCTTCTAAAGCTTCCTTGGAGATTATGTCCACTGCACTTCCAGGATCTACCAAGATTCTATCTACCTCTGTGCCTCCGATTGTAGCTTTGATTATTAGCGCATCGTCATAGGGGAACTTACCCCCCGAGCATCCTCATCGGTGAACATTATGGGTATCGACCGACCTCCTCGTGGTACTGGGGTCCTTTCTGTTTCCAGCACCTTTGTCCCATGTATTCGGCTATAGCTTTTCCTTGACCGGTTAGAGTCCCCAGCCAACGTTTTTCCTTCTGCGATGACGTTCACCTGTCGGTTTCGTGCCCTCTGCCATGGCCTCATAGTTGATATAATTATTTAGATACCCATTTCGGGCTAGGTCCTCCATCTGTTCCCGTAGGTCCTTGCATTCGTTCGTTGTGTGACCCCTCTGATTATGATGTACGTAATAAGATTTCTTGTTCCTTTTATCCGGGGGAATCTCCTGAGGTCGGGTTCTATTAAGAGGCATCTTTCCTGTATCTCCATGATGATTTCCCCAGGTGGCTTGCTCAAGGGAATATAATGCTTCTCGGACTACATGATTCACATGGGTCGTTACCCTTTTCTCCTGATCTCTTCAAGGCATTGGTTTGAACTCTTTGGGTCTTGGATTGAATTTTCGGAACTCCCTGTCCGGTCGTCGGAGGGCCTCTGTTCTTGTTGTTCTTTCTTTCTCGAGGGCCGTCCTCTTCGGGAGATCTTTTCTTCGCTTTCTAACAAGACAAATTTCCGGGCTACCTCCAGAGCAGTAGCATAATCTGGTGTGTCCTGGATTCTTAGGTGAGTCCATAACTTCCCGACTTTTAGGGCCCCTTTAAGCTTTCTAGGGCTTCTAGGGACTCATATCCTCCGACTTCTAGTACCATGTTGTGGTATCTCTCAATGAAGGTTTTCAGGGGTTCGTCATCTCTCTGTTTCATGAGCCTCAATTCTCCTATCGTCTTTTTAGGGGTGAAGGCTCCTTTGAAGTGCCGGATGAATGACTTCTTAAGCTGTGGGAAGCTCCCGATGCTCCTTGGGGCCAGGCTTCTATACCATAAGAGGGCGGGTCCACTCAAAGTCAGGGGAAACACTTTACAGATGGCGTCTCCTACCACTCCCTAGACTTCCATCAACATGACAAAACCGTCGATGTGGGATTTTGGGTCGGAGTGGCCTTTGTAGGGTGTCATGGTTGGCATGTTGAATCGCCTGGGGAATTTCGCCGCCCTTATTTCCTCTGTGAGGGGAGATTCTTCCTCACTGACATCTCCCGCATCAGTTTTGAGGCCTACCCCCCACTTGGTCATCTCCTTTTTTAACCAGGACTTTATCTCACTGCTGGTGTCGCCGTGCCGTCTTCTGTTCTCCTCTGTGCGTCCATTACCTCGGGTGCGACGTTCCTCACGCCTTGAAATTTCCCGTAAATTCTCGCTATACTCCATGTCCTCTCTTCTGGGGTTGCGGAGACTATCATAGGAGGGATCTGGTGATTGTCTTCATTTTTCTTCCTCCCATGTGTCCTCTGTTTGTGAATCTTCTCTACCACTACGGATTTTATCCCGTAGGGGCCCCTCCTCCTGGGTCCATCGTCTTCACTTGCGTCTATCACCCTTTTCCCTTCTGCTCTTTTTCTTTGACTGGTTCCGATTTCAGGTCTCTCGTTATTTGTTCCCTCCATTCTCTTTAGCCGATCTATCATGGATTTCATGTTTTCTTCCATCTTTTTCATCCAGTCTGTTGCGGAATCCACGAAGATTGATGATTTCCGCCTTCTGCCATTGTCTTTCTCGTGAATTGCTTTTTATTGCGAAATTCCCCACAGACGGCGCCAACTATTGACGGCTGATTTTGGTCTCAGGGCAATATATGAATATCGCTCCCGAGGACAATCCTCCCTCAATAGTGAATTTGTTTGGTTATGGGGGAACCAAAAGCAAACTTAGCAAAAGACAGATAATGCGTCAATCAAACAAGGAGATTTAACATGGTTTGGGGGATTTGGATCCCACCTACGTCCACAGACACGAACTGAACTGCTCTTTTATTACTGAAACTTGTGTCTCTTGTGTTTACAAGTCTCTCAACAATGATCTTGATGATCATGAGATTGACTCTGATTTTTTGATGCCCCCAATCGTATTCTCTACCCTTCTATTATAATAGTATACAAATCAGACTCCTTTTGTTACAAAGATTCCTAGTTTGAAACAGTTCCCCTTTCCCATAAGGATTCCTAGTTAAAGCTACCTTTACTTCCTTTTACCCCACTAGGACACTAACTCATCAGTTTACCCCATGGAAATAGGATAACTTTCCATTCTATCCGTAGAAATAGGATTCCTTATCTTCTGGAGCACGTTGTCATATGGTCGGTCTTGACATGGTCGGTCATCTTGGTCTTTCGAGCTGAGAATACTTCTGCCGATCTGATTAATGCCCGGTCGCTGATCCAAAGTGGTCGGTTACTGATAAGAGTGCTCGGTCTCTTGCTGTTTATAATGGTCATGTGACTGGGTCGGCTTTTAATGATTTTGACCAAGAAGAAGTTTACCTTTTTGTCCATGTCGTGCTGTTTTTAAATATTATAGTGCCTAAAAACACCATCAACACATCATAAAGATCAATTCACTTGGTTTTAGACCATACCGATCCAATAATCATTGCTTAAGTGAGATCATAATGATTTAACCCCCATATGTTTGTCTAATTATACAATAACAATATGTTTGACTTAAAAGAAGCTCAAAAGTGAAACCCTACATTGCAATTTTGTTTGTTTAATGACTTCAGCAGTGCATCAAAAGTTAAAGACATCATACCAGTATCTATTTTAAAGGATATTTGAAAATTCAGATAAATTTGAAAACATTTAAATTGTATTAATTTCATACTAAAGCTATTAGTTGTGTATCGATTTTCACACATATCAAATTTCATCCGAACTTTTATGGAAATTAATACACTAAAAAATGATAATTTCCTTTTCCTTAATGAAAGCGGAATTGGAGGTTGGGAATTGCTTAAAATAAATGCTAGCTATGAAGCATCTTGAGAAGATAAATTGGTGTACCAAAAAAACAAAAGATTCATGACCCACTAACATCATCAACTGGTCCAACAAAGCTATTTATTCAGCTATATACTTTTTAGTCAAGTTCTTTCTTTGCTAAAAAAAATATTTAGAACAAAGAAGGGAGAAAAAGTAATTTCTCAAGTGATTAATCACATTATTCATTTAATTATTCTCATTGTCATTTGCCGCTGTCCCTTCTTCATATAGTTTTCTCAAAGAATTCAAATTATTCGTATGGTCCTTGATCATAACAAAATCAAACAATCACCCAATCGTTCCAACACTATAGTGTCCACTCGAATTCGGGATCCCGTATAATATAGTATGGGATTGATGATGATTTTTTGTCCAATCATTTTTGAAACATTAATAGATTTTATAACAATTTCCTTGCGCATTTGAGATTCAAATGTTATTTTTCCTTTAATAAAGCACATCATGCCAGTATGTATTTTATCTTCAAGTTCAAGATTTGGTTATTATTATTATTTTTTTAATGAAAGCAGAATTGTAGGTGGGGAATTGTTTAAAGGTAAATGCTATGAACCATCTTGAGAAGACAAAGAGGTGTACAAGAATAAAAGGTTTATGACCATCCATTAACATCATCGACTGGTCCACCAAAGTAATTATTTAGCCATTTACTTTTTAGTCAAGTTCTTTATTTGCTCTGAAGCAAAAAGAAATATTCACAAAAATAATAATAATAAGTAATTTCTCAAGTGAGTACTCACATTATTCATTTATTTAACCTCATAGTTATTTGTCAGTCCCTTCTCCATATGGGTTTCTAAAAGAAATTAAATTATACGTAGGATCCTTAATTAAATTTAAAATTATACGTAGGGTCCTTAATTATCATGAAATAAAAATGGGATCGAATACTTAGGATCCAACACATATCTCCTTAAACAAGAACGCTCTCCTAAAGGAAAAGAACATGTGTCTCCTTAGGGTAAAGACCATAGCTCTCACAATTCACTCTTAAAAATCGCTGGTTTGAAAAGGAACTAGTCTCATTCCTCATTGACTCAGTAAAGAAAACAACAAAACAAAGTTCTTGCATGAAGGTTATGTGCTCCTTCTACACGTGAGGATTGATGTCATGGAAGACAGAATAGCCCCAGAAACATGGAAAACACATCCAACAATTGGGAAACCTATAAAAACCTAACTTATGAAATTATATGCAAAGAGCTCATGGCCGTTAGCCATTCTCACCATTGAAAGGGTTTATTTCTCCTCAAATCACACAAAGGTTTGTCGGACACCTCTCCGGCACCACCACTAACATTGTTTGTGTTTTCAGGCCCCTTAACCTTCCAATTCATTTTGATACACAAAATGAATAAAACCCTTCCTAACTAAGACCTATATGTGTGTGTGGAAGGTTTAGTTAGGATTTTGGCTAACCCTAACTCTATATAAACTTAATTTGTATAGAGTTTTAGACTCATCTTCTTTGGGTGAGTATTGAATTACATTCTCTTCTCTCTATTCCCTTCTAAGGTCAAGAATACTAAGATTTATACTTATGTAAGTGTAACTTAGATTAGATGGTGAAGTTTCTACTTATGTGTTTGAAAACTTGAGCCTAAAGTGCAAAAATCATTCAAACCTAGCCTTTTAACTAGCATTATACACATAATAGGCATATATTTGTGTGGATATCATTAGAAATCACTATATTAGTGACTGTCTAATTAGCTAGATCTTGTTAGGAATATGCATATACTCACCTTGTGAGTGACTTTTTATACATGTTTTTATAATAAAATAAGGTTGTACTTGTATTTATAATTCACATTAATAAATAAAATGAAATTATTCATTATTACACACACACACAAAAACATATATATAATAAAGTCCTTAGAGTAATAAGTGATGACTTTGACGCCTTATGAGAATATTTACTCATAAATATACATAGTCATATATTTTTGAACAGTCAAGACCTTCACAAACCAGTGAGATTAACATGCTAGATACCAGACCTTAAGTGGGGTAGCCCATTTCATAGGTTACTAGCGGGTTCCGACAACTTGTAGTATTAGATGGGTGCAAGATTGACTTATGTCCATCTATCGAATTGACTACCAAGAGTTTTCGCATAAATGTTTATCCCATGTGTATGTGAAGACTCTCAAGTAATGATTATATGATTAGTTCTCTGACTTTAGTTCTTCAGAATCTTATACATGGATCTTGTAACTTTGACTTTCTCATTCCCCGATTCACAGAACCAATTATATTGTGTGATTGAGTTACTTGTTGATGTGTATGAAATTATGAAGATGCAACATATAAGCGCTAGTTCTAATGTATAACTTTTAGTCATGAGAGGTATATCTTGCTACGCAAATTGATATATATGATCACTGTATTGAGACTATGGCCATAGTGCAAGTATCTCATTACATGAGATTCTTGGATTAACACGATTATGAAAATATCAACATCATACCATTGACAGTAAGGCTAGACATTATCCATACCCTACGTCATTCGGTATGGATATAGGGAGGTGATGGACTTTATCATTTGGGAATTATATTTGGAATTAATTTTATCATTTCTTCTCATGTGAGGACCTTAACATATTTCTAGATGTTAATCTTGTTCACTAAAATTAGAATGACCATAAGACGAATGTCATTAGTGGGTAATTTTTGCTGGATTAAATTACCGTGATTCAATTTTATGTCCAACTTGAGGTGAATCCAATAAGTCACACGCAACAAAGTATGGAATCAGTGTAAATATGCAAAGTTAGCAATTACTACATGATTGATTATTATGGTAATTATTTAAAAATGATTTTCAATATGTTTGATTATTTATAAATCATTTAAAATATAAAGGGGTAGTTTGAGGTGCTTAGAATCGGATTGTGGTACACAAATTGGGTTAAAAACTGAAATTAGATAATTTTGGCCCACTGAAAATGGCATATATAATATGTTTTACATATTTTAGGAATCATATCAAGATTTATTGGCATGAAAACATAGAGGGATTTGAGGTAAAAAATCACTTTTGTGAATATTTATTTAACTTTAAATGTAGAAATCACACATACATTAATCTTTGGACTATGATCCATCACGATTATTGTATTGCACAAGGTAGATTATATATTAGTATAGCTACTATTAAAGGTCACATACTTTTGCGACTATCAAGTTAGTTTTTGTAAATTGAAGTTCAAAAAGTATTTGGAGAAGCACAAAACTCTCTATTTGTGATTGGTGGTTGCAAAGAGGTATTCGTGATCATGTTATGGGATCACAAAACTTTCTTTACTTTTATTTAACTTTATATTTCGCATAATCATGTAATGTGGTAGACCTATGAGTTTAAGAATATGTGAATAGTGATATTCGTTTACTCGAGTATTTTCTATTGTTGGTGCTTGTAGCGTCAATCCGAAAATATATTATATATTATATTTTATTATTTATTAATAAATTAACTACATTTGCATTTTAACATTGTTAATGGTAATTATTATATCATAATGCATATAAATTTGATATATAAATATGTTGAGAATGACCTCGATCTTAAAATAGTCAGGTAGTAATACTAGATACTATGTGGTCCGACATTGGGATAATATATTACTATTATAAACTATTCTTAAAGTAAATATTCTTAGTCGTTAGTTTTAAAGTACGGTCAAATTCCTATAACTTAGAAGACTAGCACATGTCATATATTAGAATTGGAGTTCTGATGGTCTAACCCAATGGACCATGAGCAAGGGAAGCTCGTATAGACATATGGGTATTTATTGGAGCGAATATTGAATGACTCACAAGTGATTCCTAGTAGTTGGAAGTACACACCACCCTTAAGTCGAGTAGCATATGTGATCATTTGACAATAAGATAACATTGATTTTATGTGTTATCCTCAACACTTTGATGCCATATATATCAGAGACCTTTCATGGTATGACCGTTAGATGTTTGTTGGGTGTGGACCAATGCACTCGTTAATCAAGTGCGTATCGAGATAGGATTCATCGGACCATATGTGTACCATAAATAATTTAGGTATCTGTATGAGTAAGTCACGATTCTTAAGACTTTGTACAAAGTTGATTACCTAGGGTTGATCACATATATCAAAAATGGTGTTCTAGTTAGTTGTAAAGAATTGCGGACATATCGAAAATATGAGATGTGCATCTCAGAAACTTGACGGTGTAATCAATATTTCCTAAGTCACGATTCTTAAGACTTTGTACAAAGTTGATTACCTAGGGTTGATCACATATATCAAAAATGATGTTCTAGTTAGTTGTAAAGAATTATAGAAATATCGAAAATATGAGATGTGCATCTCAGAAACTTGACGGTGTAATCAATATTTCCTAAGCACAACTCGGATAGCCTACTACAGAGGGATTATTAAATATATGTGATGACTAAATTATGTAGTTCAGAAAGGTCGTTCATATTCTTTGCAACTTCAGAGGTGGCCGAATTACATACATATGAGCTAAACTTATATGACGAAGGTTTCTGGACTTAGTGAGTCGCACAATATGAAGTGTACTCCTTGAGCACTCGGGTAGCCAATAATTTTTGAAAATGAATAATATTTGATATTATAATTATCAATCAATGTAACTAAATGTTATTGGATAACATTAAATTGACCTATTATGATTAATTAAATTAATCTAAAATCACAATGGGGCTTTGTTGTAATTTCATAAATATCTATGTCATTGGAGGATATTTTGGTAATTATAAAATATATAATAATAGGTATATTTGGCTTGATTTAATTAGATTAAATAAAAAAGGTAGACAATGAACTAATCAAGTGATTAAACTTTGTACAGATTTAATTGGATTAAATCAAAATGGTACACAAAGTTAATTAGTTACACATAATATGCATATATGGACAAATTGAATTATCCATACCTAAAAGTTAATTAGAACTTTTATTAATTAAAAATTACATAAGCTTGACTATAAAAGACAAGCTGAGCAAGTTTTTGATTAAGCAAACATAAGGAAAAACATAAGAAAAATTAACCTAAAGATAGCAATTGTGAGAAAATTTTGGAAGTTCTCTACATTTTCAACAATGAGAAAAAGATTGGATCTTGGTATCAAGCTTGCTAGGTAAGTTTAATTTTCTCTATAGCTATGTTTTTCATTAGTGAAACATATAGTGATGTATTATATATTGAATACATAATAACATAACTTGAAGTTGAAATTAGGTTAATGAGTTGTGTGTGGATATTTTGGAAGCATAAACACAATATGTTTGTGATTAGGTCAAATATGTTCATGATGGACATGGAACATAAAATTAGAGTTTTGAACTCTAGACGAAAGCTTGGAACTATGGCTACCATTCTAGAATTTTTCATAAGTAACTTTTTGTGGGATTGTAATTTGGTTTGTATTTTGATTCAAAGTAATGTGTGTGTGTGTGTGTGTGTGTATATATATTTATAATATATCTTGTTTATTCTATAACATGTATCTATGTTTATTCTATAACATGTGTTTATGTTGGGTTTTACTATTAAAAATTAGATTTTGGGTATTTGGAATTGTTTTGGAAAGATTAAAAATGTATTGGGTTAAAAAACCTAAGAATTAGCTATCATTACTACTTTCTGGAATGAGAGCTGATACTTAAAGAAAAAAGCTTCAGCACTATGTTAGGGATATGTCATATACCCAACTTGTGGATGGGCTATATGTACATGTATTTGTAATATTTTCATTAATTAATAAAATGACAATCTTTATTATACGTGTCTTACATAACTTATATGAATCATCAAACTCTGTAATAAAGCCCTTGGAGTAATAATATGATGACTTCCATGCCTTATGAGAATCATTACTCTTAAACGTTCCTAGTCATAGTTTTGTGAATAATCTAGGCGTTCACAAAGCGGAGAGACTAGCATGATGATATGATCCACCCTTAAGTGGGGTAGCAGATCTCATAGGCTACTAGCAGAGATCTGTCCGCTTGGTGTATCACATGGATCCCCCTACACCGGACGATGCCTCTGGTGGCAGTCCACCGGTGTGAGGCCGGCCGGAGGCCACCGGCGTTGCCCTCTCTCTCTCACGCGACGCTGATCTCATCTCCCTCATTTTTTTTGATTTCTTTTTTCTTTTTAGTAAATGCCGTCTAAAATAATAATATTAAAATAATAATATAAACAAAATATCATAAATCTAAAAATTACTAAAATGCCCTTACTAAAAATTCGGAAATCACCACTTTCAGAGCCCTTCTGATGCGATTCTCAAAATGTGTTCAACACGAAAGTTGTTCGCCTCGGAAAAACGAGTCTGATGGTTTAAGAATCAACTCGATCGGAGTTCGTTTGATAATTGTATGGTCAAAACTGTAAACTTTATTCGTATTATAAAAATCACGTAACTGACTTTTGATCCTTCACGCTTTTCCGACACGACGAATACTCATAATCTATTATTCTAACTTAGATAACATCGCTAGAACTCTTATTCTTCATTATTACCATGAACCGGGACTAAAACATTCGTCCGGAAATCCTCTAGAACGGTCCCGAAAAATCCGGGATGTTACATTCACCCCTCCTTATAAAAATTTCGTCCTTGAAATTTCTCCATCCCAATAAATGTTGATTCGAACCTGGTCGCATATGCCGAAACTTTCTTGTTCTAAATTCTACTGATACAACTTTTCTGTCTCAACTATTATCTAATCACTGTCTATAAGCTAGGATCCATATCGGCTCATCTACTGCGTTAAACTAACTATACTGATCTGGTTCTCAACTCTGACTATGCTGATCTGGTTCTTATCTCTAGCTGTACTGCTCTGGTTCTGATCTCGGGTCCTCTGGCCTCACAAGGGCCCTATACTGGTACTATCTTGTTCTTGCTAATTCTCTGACCTAAAAAGGGCCGCAGAAGTACAAACTTAATCTATTCTCCTCTCATACAGAGATAACTAATCTATACACGTCAATGAGCCACCCATGGACTCATATTCAAGCAAACAAAGTACTGAGTAAAAGAATCAAATCATATCAAACAATCATAGAAGGTACATACAAAGACCTACGTGGTCTTTACCATACTGAAGACAATCTCTGACAGCTGGATCCCCACAATTGCAGTCACTGACTTCTAGACTATGCTACTGACTCTGACTCTTAAACCATGCTCTGATACAAACTTTGTAACATCCTGCCTAGGCTAGGATGCTACCGGCAGGAGACAGGAGAACCCATCTCCATAAGCCTCTGATTCTAACGAAATTTCGGCATGATGTATTCGTAACATCATGCAACCTGGCTTATAGCCAGCTCCAAGATACAACATAACTATCAAATACCGACCTGAGGCCGAGATCAATGGTTAACAGTGCACAGTACATATTTAACAGCATATATGATTACTGTGTGAATTGTTCATAAATGGTTCAATGTGTTTAATTGTTGAACATATTATTTATAAGGTTCCATAGTGGCTTAGGGATTGGTGAATGACGATAAGGGCACTTTGGTAAGGGCACTTTGGAAATTGGAATAAATAGATAAATAAAAAAATAAAAAAATAAATTTACTATTCACGTGAATAGTAACATGTGAATGGTGCAGTGTGAATAGTAACTAATGAATAGTAAAAAATTTTGTTATTTGTTTTGAATTCCAATTCGGCCCAAACTCTTATTAGGGTTTTATAATCTCATTAAACCACTAACTAGATAAAAAAAAATAAAAACTAAATTTACTATTCACATGAATAGTAACTCGTGAATAGTAACATGTGAATAGTACCGTGTGAATATTAACTAATGAATAGTAAATTTTTTTGTTATTTATTTTGAATTCCAATTCGGCACAAACTCTTATTAGGGTTTTATAATCTCATTAAACCACTAAATTAAGATCTAATGGCTAAGATTAAATTGGTTTTTATCTCACATTGGATTCTAAATTAATTTTGTTGTCTTTGGAGCACTATATAAACCCAATGATGCCAGACACGGAATCTACCTCTTTCTTTTTCGGGTCTTGCTTTAGAAACTGTAACATTACTACTAAACCAAGTTCCTTCCAAGACTGTTAGTCAAACACCATATGAGTTATGGTTTGCAAAACGTCATAGTCTTAGTTATCTAAGAGTTTGGGGATGTGACGCATATGCCAAGCTCACACAAACTAACAAATTGGATGATAGGGCAGTTAAATGTAAGTTTGTAGGATATGCCTTGAACTGAAGAGCATACGTGTTCTACGTCCTAAATGAACAAAGAACATTTGTCTCACGAAATGCTAAATTTCTAGAGAATGAATTCCTTCTCAAGAAATATAGTGGGAGTAGACTTGACCTTGATGAGGTACGAGAAGAACAAACTAACATAGAACTAAACCCCAGGCCCCTCAAAAGGGCAGCGATGGAACAACCACAAGGTTATGAACTCAGAAGGTCTGGTAGGGAAAGATATAAGCCTGGAGGATATGGTTTCCATATTGATGAGGAACATGATCAGATTATTGATAATGACGATCCCACCAGTTATGACGAAGCAATGCATGACATTGATTTAGTCAAGTGGCTTGAAGCCATGAAATCCGAAATAGACTCTATGTATCAGAATCAAATCTGGGGCTTTGTAGATGCACCTGAAGGGATAAAACCCATAGGCTGCAAGTGGATTTACAAGCGTAAAACTGATGCAGAAGGTAACATCCAAACCTTAAGTCTATGTTGGTAGCAAAAGGTTATAGACAAATCCAAGGAATTGACTATGAGGAAACCTTCTCGTCTGTTGTAATGATAAAGTCCATTCGAATTTTACTGGCACTGGCTGCACACTTTGATTATGAGATTTGGCATATGGATGTCAAAACAGTTTTCCTTAATGGGAACCTCGTAGAGGAAGTCTATATGACACAACCTGAGGGGTTTGCATCTAAGGATGATCATAATAAAGTATGCAAGCTTAAACGATCCATTTATGGACTCAAGCAAGCCTCCAGAAGTTCGAATATATGATTTGATGAGACAATCAAAGAATTTGACTTCTTAAAAAATATAGACGAGCCTTGTGTTTACAGGAAAATTAGTGGGAGTGCTGTTGTATTTCTCGTATTATATGTCGATGACATATTAATCATCGGGAATGATATTCCTATGATGCAAACCACCAAGCAATGGTTATCTCAGAATTTCTCCATGAAATATTTGGGAGAAGTAGCCTACATCCTCTGCATTAAGATCTACCGTGATAGATCTATGAGGTTTTTAGGACTTTCTCAATCTACATAAATAGATAAAATTTTGAAAAGATTCAAAATGGAAGATTCCAAAAGAGGTAATTTACCTACTTGTCATGGAATCAAATTATCTAAGGAGCAATGTCCTCATACTCCTTCAGATAGAGAGCATATAAGTAGGATCCTTTATGCTTCAGCAATAGGATCGATCATGTACGCCATGTTATGTACAAGACCTGATGTCTCTTATGCTCTTAGCATAATGAGAAGGTATCAGGCAAATCCTGGTGAGCAACATTGGGCAGCTATCAAAACAATCCTCAAGTATCTAAGAAGAACTAAGGATGTGTTTTTGACATACGGAGATTGTTCTGAGATGAAAGTCATTGGTTACTGTGATGTGAGCTTTCAGACCGATAGGGATGACAGCAGATCGCAAACAGGATATCTATTTACTTTGAATGATGGTGCTGTCAGTTGGAAAAGCTCAAAGCAGTCAACTACAGCGGACTCCACCACTGAAGCCGAGTATATTGCAGCATCTGAGGTAGCTAAAGAAGCAGTCTGGATAAAGAAGTTTATCACGAAACTGGAAGTGCTTCCCGTGATAATGAATGGCATCACGACGTATTGTGAAAATACGGGCGCCATTGCTAAATCAAAGGAACCAAGGTCCCACCAGAAATCCAAGCATATACTCAAGCAATTTCATCTCATCAGGGAGATTGTTGAGAGAAAAGAAGTTATTATAGAGAAAATACCCACAGAAGATAATCTTACAGATTCTCTGACTAAAGGGCTGACTCAATAAAAACATGATAGGCACACCAGAGAGTATGGTGTCCAGATTCATACTAGTTGGCTATAGTGCAAGTGGGAGATTATTAGGGATATTCCCAATACCCAACTTGTGGATGGGCTATGTGTACATGTATTTGTAATATTTTCATTAATTAATAAAACGACAATCTTTTTTAAATGTGTCTTACATAACTTATATGAATCATCAACACTGTAATAAAGCCCTTGGAGTAATATGACGATGGCCTCCACGCCTTATGAGAATCATTACTCTTAAATGTTCCTACTCATAGTTTTGTGAATAATCTGGGCGTTCACAAAGCGGAGAGACTAGCATGATGAAATGATCCGCCCTTAAGTGGGGTAGCCGATCTCATAGGCAACTAGCGGAGATCCGTCCGCTTGGTGTATCACATGGATGCATGAGTTTCTCGTGTCCATCGAACTAACCGTCGAAAGTTTTCATATGGAGTGTTTATCACATGTGTTGTGAGAACTTTCATGTATCGATTATATGACTAGTCCTTACACTTGAGGTCTTTACAATCTTATGTGTGGATCAAATAAATTTGACATTCTCCTTCCCCGTTTCAAAAGATCCGGTCATAAGGATATGATTGGGTCATTTGTTGAAACATATGAAGTTTGTAAAGATACAACAGTGAATCGCCACTCTCTCGGATAATATTTTCTTATAAGAGTAGTATTCCAGTTCGCAGGTTGATATATGTGATCAGTGCTTGAGACTGTGGCCACAGCGGAAGAATCATGTGAGATTCTTGGGTTAGCACGATTCATGACACTATCAACATCATACCTTTGACCATATGGGTAGGCACTTTCCTTACCCTAGGTCAATAGGTGGGGATACAGTGAGGCGAGAGACCGTATCAGATGAAAATTACATACAAAATGGGTATATAGCTTTCCTTCTCATTTGGGGGCATTGGCATGTTGCTAGATGTCAACCTTGGTCATTGAAATCGAACGACCATCTGATCGGAGGATAATTTATGTTCGATTAAATTATCACGATTCATTTCATGTCCAACTTGAGGGGAACCCAAAAGGTCACACACAACAAAGTCGAAATCAATGGTTAACAGTGCACAGTACATATTTAACAGCATATATGATTACTGTAGGAATTGTTCATAAATGGTTCAATGTGTTTAATTTTTGAACAAATTATTTATAAGGTTCCATAGTGGCTTAGGGATTGGTGAATGACGATAAGGGCACTTTGGAAATTGGAATAAATAGATAAAAAATATATATATTTACTATTCATGTGAATAGTAATGCGTGAATAGTAATGCATGAATAGTAACTTGTGAATAGTACTGCATGAATAGTAACTCGTGAATAGTAAAAAATTTTGTTATTTGTTTTGAATTCCAATTCGGCTCAAACTCTTATTAGGGTTTTATAATCTCATTAAACTACTAAATTAAGATCTAATGGCTAAGATTAAATTGGCTTTTATCTCACATTGGATTCTTAATTAATTTTGTTGTCTTTGGAGCACTATATAAACCCAATGAATTCTTCATAAATTTTTGCACCAAACCTTTCATATCTTGGGTTTTTATAAGTGAGCAACTCTAAAGTTTAAGAGTAAGCCACTGATTTTGAGGATCCTTAAGTCTAATTGACTATAGGAACCTCGAGTTAAAAGTTTTGAGGTATTTGCCTAGGCTAGCACCAAGGGAAAAATACCCGTGCACTCAAGGCGTAGTCTTGCTGTTGAGTTTTGGCTTTGGTTTGTGCATATTTGGAGGCCATACACTTAGGTGGCTCTTTGGAACGTGGAAGAGCTTTCTAAGTTCGATAAAAGCTTGTAGATTGGAGGGAGGACTGGAGGAGTCTACTGTTCAAGTAAGTCCTTTTTTTCTTTCTTTATTTTAATTAGAGTTCTTATGATAGTTAGCATATTTAGGTTTATGTTCTTTGCATGTTTTATGAGTTATATGCTTAGAATATATATAGTAACATGGCTAGGCTGGTAGAATAATCAAAACAAATGGGTCTTGGGCAAAGGAAAAGCGGCATCATAATTTTATTTTTTCGCTGCGCACTCTCGGCCGCTTCCCAAGAAGATCCAAATTAGAGTTGGCAATGGCGAGACTTTGGATGTCAAGGCCAAAGGAACTGTTGTTCTCGATCTCCCAAATAGATGTAAATTAGATTTACATGACTGTTATTATATTCCCTCACTTATCAGACAAATAATATCGCTGTCAATATTAGATAAAGAGGGATATAAAATAAACATTAAGGATGAAACTTTATGTTTATATGATAAAGAAAATTTATTGAAATGTGAATGTTCTTTATCAAACGGTCACTATGTTTTGGAAACATGTAGAGATGTCTTTAATATAGAGAAAAATACAAGTAGGAAGTCTGAATTAAATAATACTGAATTATGGCATATGAGATTGGGCCACATAGGTGTTAGACGTCTATCCAAATTATTAAAGGATGGTTTGATTGAAAATCTTACCTTAGATCATTATCCGATTTGTGAGTCATCTATCCAAGGAAAGATGACAAAGGCCCCATTTCAAGGTGTTAGACACCATGTTGGAGATTTACTGGAGCTAATACACAACGATGTGTGTGATCCATTAAATCATGTCGATCATGATGGTTTCATATACTTGTAACTTTCACAGATGACAAGTCTAGATATGGATATGTCTATCTAATGAAACATATGTCAGAAATATTTGGCAAGTTCAAAATATTCTGAAACGAAATAGAAAAACAAACCAGTAAATTCATCAAATGCCTTAGATCAGATCGAGGCGGTGAATACATGAGTGAAGAATTCAGAAATTATTTAAGGGAGAATGAAATTCTTGCCCAATATAGCCCACCAGGAATACCTCAACACAATGGAGTGTCTGAACGAAGAAATCGTACTTTATTGAATATGGTGCGATCCATGATGAGCTATATAGATATTTCTTATTACCTTTGGGGTTACACTTTACAAAATGCTACCTGCATACTTAATAGGGTTCCATTGAAAGTTGTTTCTACGACCCCCTATTAGATATAGTTTGGTAGAAATCCAAGTCTTAAGCATTTAAAGATTTGGGGTTGTCCTGCATATGTTAGAATTACCCAGTAGGATAAACTAGCACCCATAGGGTATAAATGTAGGTTTGTTGGATATCCTGATAATTCCTTGAGATATCATTTCTATGATTTTGAGCAAGGAAATGTATTTATAGTTCGCTTTGCAACTTTTTTTGAAAAGCAATTTTTGAGAGAAAGTTGGAATTGTAGAAAGATTAAACTTGATGAGTTTGATCTCAATATTAAAAAACCTGAGATGGAACCAGAGATCCAACTAGGTGAAGGATCTACATCACAAGTTCTACGTAAGTCGAATATAATATCAAGGCTTTCTGAGAGATTATTTTTAACATCTGATGTGAGCCTTGATGCTCTCCTCTTGGAGGAAACAGATCTGACTATATATAAAGAAGTGATATTAGATATCAATTTGGGAAAATGGCAGGAAGCCATCAAATCCGAAATGGATTCAATTCATGCCAATCAAGTGTGGGACTTAGTTGAACTTTCTGAAGGAGTTAAACCTATTGGCTGTAAATGAGTTTACAAAAGGAAGTGAGGGCCCGATGGAAAGGTGGAAGTCTTTAAGGCCCGACTGGTATCGAAAGGTTACACTCAACGTCCTGGGATTGACTATGAGGAAACTTTTTCACCAATAGCCATGCTAAAATCCATTAGGATTCTTTTCGCTATTGCTGCATATAACGATTATGAGATATGGCATATGGATGTGAAAACTGCTTTCCTAAATGGATTCCTTGAAGAGGATATCTATATGGAACAACAAGAGGGTTTCATATCCAGTGGGACTTTAAACTTAGTTTGTAAGATCCAAAAGTTTATTTATAGACTTAAACAAGCATCCCGAAGCTGGAATCTTCATTTTGATGAGATAATAAGATTATTTGGATTCATCACAAATGAGGAAGAACCATGTGTTTATAAGAAAGTTAGTTGGATCATGATAGTTTTCCTGGTCTTATATGTAGATGACATCATTATCATAGGAAATGATATAGGGATGATGGAAAGTGTGAAACCTACCTTTGCAAGAACTTCTTCATGAAAGATATGGGTGAAGCTTCCTTTATACTAGGTATAAGGCTCTATCGGGATAGAGTTAGGAAGCTTATAAGGTTGTCATAATCAATATACATAGATAAGATGTTAGAAATGTACAGTTTTACCAACTGCAAGGCAACAAATGTACCTTTATGATAAAACATACATCTTTAGAAGAAAATGACACCTTAAACTGAGGAAGAAAGAGTTAGGATATCTAACTTGCCATATGTTTTTTATATTGGAAGCATAATGTATACTATGTTATGTACTAGACCTGACATCAATTTCGACGTTAGCATGACCAGCCGATATCAATCCAAGTAATGATCATTGGACAGTAATGAAACATATCCTAAAATATCTTAAAGGTACTAGGGATAAGTTTCTAATATATGGAGAAGATGAGCTACAAGTTAAGGGTTATACAGACTTCGACTTCCAGGGAAATCCAGATGATAGAAAATCTTCGTCATGATACATTATTACCATTAACGGTGGTGCGATTAGTTAGCGTTGTTCAAATCAAGGCTTAACAGCTGATTCCACCACTGAGGCAGAATTTATAGCTACTTTAGAAGTTGCTAAAAAGGCTGTTTAGATTAGAAATTTTATCACAGAACTTGGCATTGTGCCTAGTATTGTGGATTCGATCCCATTGTACTGTGATAGTAACGGAGCCATCGCACAGGCTAAGGAGCCAAGGGCGCATTCCAAGTTTAAACACTTGGAAAGGAAATACCACGTAATTAGAGAGATTATTGAATGAAAAGACATAGTGGTCTTGAAGGTTCAAGGACAAGACAACATAGCAAACCCGCTTACAAAGGCCTTACCTCCTAAATTATTCGATAAACCTATGGAGGAGATGGGACCACGGTACCATTCAGATTGGCACAAAGCAAGTGGGAGTTTGATGGAGTTGGTGCTTGGAGAGCCAATCCGATTTGTGTATTTTATTATTTATTAATAAAATAACTACAATTTTCATTTCATACCTTATAATGGTATTTTCATTATGCATATTAAATTGATGTATATAAATTCTACGAATGACATCGACCTTAGAATATTTTTGACCCTTGGTGTAAACTATTCTTAAAGTAAATATTCATAGTCATTGATTTTGGAATACAGTCGAATCCCTATAGCCTAAAAGACTAGCATATTTTATATATTGGAATTGGAGTTCCAATGGTTTAACCTTATGTACCATGAGTTTTGGAAACTAGTATAGATATGTGGGTATTCATTGAAGCGAATACTGAATGACTCACATGTGATTCCTAATAGTTGGATGTACACACCACCATCAATAGGAATCTTCTCGAGTCGAGCAGCATATGTAATCTTTTGACTATAGGATGACATTGATTTTATGTGAGATCCTCCAAACTTTAATGCCATGTATGTCAGAAAATTTTCATGGTCTGGCCTTTAGGTGTTCGTTGGGTGTGGACCGATGCACTAAGTAATCAAGTGCGAAGTAAGATGGGATCTGTTGGCCCGTATATGCACCATAAGGGGTTTAGGTATCTATGTGAGTAAAGTCACGAGTCTTAAAGACTTTGGCCAAAGCCAATCACTTATGATATACTAAGTAATCATTGGGTGTGGACCGATGCACTAAGTAATCGAAGATTCCAACTTCGTGAAGCTTGTTTAAGTCCAAAAATAGACTTCTTAAGCTTACATACCGTACCTGAGTTCTCGCTGGACGAAAAACCTTACGGCTATTCCTTATTGATTTCTTCATCAAGAAATCAATTTAGAAAAGCTGTTTTGACATTCATTTACCAAATCTCGTAATCATGATACGCAGTTATAGAAAGTAAAATCCTAATAGACTTGAGCATTGGTCGTTGCATGTAATTTTTTGCTACCTGTCAGGCCTTATACGTTTCAACCTTTCCTTCAGGCCCATGCTTCCTCTTGTAAGCCCATTTACAACCGATAGGAACAATTCCTTCGGGAAGCGAAATCAAGTCCCAAATTTGATTCTCATGCATTGAGTCTAACTTAGATTTCATGGCACTTTTCCATTTCACGGAGTCGATATCTAACATTAATTCTCTATAGGTAAAGGATCAGTCTCTTCAACTAAGAGAACATCGAGACTGTTTTCTTGTATCAAATACAAGCGTTCAAGACATCTAGATACCCTTTGTGACCTATAGAGTGTGCGTGTTGAAGGTTCTTCATCTATTTGAACTTCAGGTTTGTCTGTTGGTTCGTTGTTTTTAGGTCGGACTTCATAAAGTTCAAATTGTCTATATTACCACCTTCTGACAAAAATTCTACCTTTAGAAATTTTACGAAGCGAGATACGAACACATTTCAATGCTCGGTATTATAGAACAGATAATTAAGATTGGGTTTCCTACTGGTCCATATCTCATACGGAGCCGTATGAACAACTTTTGAATGAATATTATTCAAAAGATATGCAACTGTTAAAACATAGTAGCCCCATAAGTAATAGGGAAAAACTGGAAAATTCAACCTTGATCGAATCATATCCAATAAAGCTTGATTTCTCCTCTCAAACACTCAATTATGCTGTGGAGTACCTGGAGGAGTATATTGACCTAGAATCTCATTCTCCTGCATATAATCCATGAACTCACTGCTTGTATATTCACTGTCTTGATCAGATCAAAGGCATTTAATAATATTGACCATTCTATTTTTCTACTTCATTACGAAACTCTTTGAAATTTTCAAAGGTTTCTGATTTATGTCTCATCAGAAAGACATAATCATACCGTGGCAGATCATCGGTAAAGGTAATGAAGTGGACCATACACATAAAAAGGTACGAGTTCCAGTAAATTAGTGGCTCGGTGTCCAACACCAGAAAATGGGGCTTTGGTCATCTTACCATGAATACATGATTCACAAGTTGGATAGGGTTCAATGGTGAGATCTGGTATCAAGCAATTCCTAACCAATTGGGTAAGGCGTTTAACGAAAATATGATCTAGCCTCATATGCCATAGTTCAGTATCAATAACTACATGTAAACTTCATTTATTAATCCTAGTATTCAAAATATCTCTAGAAGTATGCAATGTATATTGACCATGCTCATTTGGAAAACAAAGGATCTGAATATTACGTTTACCATATAAATACAAAGAATAGTTCTTAATATTAACATGATAACCATCTGTATCTAATACAAAAATAGATATAATATTTGCTACACATCTTGTTTAACATAGCAATCATATAACAAAAGGCTCCTACTCGGCAAATGGCATGTTGTTCTAGGCTCGCGGCCTAGTGGGAGTATGGAGTAGCCCGCGGGGGACTAAACCGGAGAATAATGGAGTCGCCACCCGGTGTGAACCGGGAAAATAAGATTTAAGGCCGCACTCACCCCTCGCAAGGGAAGACCTCAAACCGTTGGGTTCGGAATGGTCCCTTAATTATGTTACTTGTAATAAAATGATTTGTGCAATAGTTTAATCGAATCTAGCAATATGTATTCCTAAAGGCATTTTATTTCTACGTTCGCATGCTTCGAAAGTAAGTTAAGATATCGACAAACATACAACTTCGTAGGCATATTGTATTCATGAAAATACAAGCACACCATAATCACACAAACACACATAAGAGCGAATCACAAATAATACAACTTCATAGGCACATTGTATTCATGAAAACGCAACACACCATGATCACACAAACATACATAAGAGCGAACCACAAATAATACAACTTCATAGGCATATTGTATTCATGAAAACGCAAGCACACCATGATCACACAAACACATATAAGAGCGAATCAAATAATGACGAACATGTAATTTCATAATCATATCATACTTATACATGCGGAAACATTAACAAATAGCCATTACATATTCATGTGTGAATAAAAGAGTCAACTAAATACATAATACAAAAAGACAATTAAGGAGGCAATTAGGCATTAAAGTAAGCATGTTATGGTGTGATGCGAAAGAAGATGACTAATATTGACACAAACACACACGTGGGCACTTTTCTCAAGTGGTACGTGGAATTGTATCCCAAGTACAGACCGCACTACCGTCCATTCGGAATCGGCTACGAAATTTACGTCTGGGTTTCCATCCAATATACCACGAGAGATAATACCTGAATGCTATCATAACATGGATACATAAATGATAATATATCAAGCCAAAACAGAAGTAAATGATGCAATCAATGGAATAAAAGCACGGCAAATACCGTGGTAAAGGTAGCCTTTTAGGCTTTTCTTCCCCCAAATGAAGAACCTTTCATCCAACATAATAAGCCCATGCGCTTTTCATTACAACACATGTGAAAACAAAGATGACTATATTGGACTTTGTAATGCATATATAAGTGAAGCAATGACGTGCAAAAAGGATAGATGACATAAGGAGAGGCGCTGCGAAACATCGTGGCAAAGGCTTTTAATCCCTCAATATAGAGGACCTTTGATTCCACTTACTAAGCCCATGCGCAATTAACACAGTGCATATATATGAAAGGAAAGTAAATACAAAGATATCAGATTTCGTATAACTGATTGAACATATCTCACATCCAATCGAATATACATCGTTCGGCGCGGTGAAGCATCGTGGTAAAGGATTTTAACCCCTTTAATTAGAGGACCTTTCATCGCACTTACTAAGCCCATGCGCAATTAACACAATGTATATATATGAAACAAAAGTAAATACAAAGATATCAGATTTCGTATATCCGATTGAACATATCTCACATCCAATCGAATATACATCGTCCGGCGCGGTGAAGTACCGTGGTAAAGGATTTTAACCCCTTTAATTAGAGGACCTTTCATCGCACTTACTAAGCCCATGGGCTTATCTCATCATTACATAAATAAATAACATGCAGAAATTTAAATGGCAAAAAAAAAACAACGAACAATAAACAAACAAAATGAAATGAAATGTATGCCATTTGCTCCAGTGGTACGTGGAGTTACATCCCGAGTGTAGCTCATACTACCGTCCATTCGGAATCGGCTATGAAATTTACGTCCGGGTTTCCATCCTATATACCACAAGAGGCGACACATTTCTCATTCACCCAAGGGCCACAATCATGCATTATTCCACAATAGATACGTTTCCATTTATTCAAGGGCCACAACCAAGCATCAATCCATAATAATCATGCAAACGAAACTCAATAAATAATGGAAATAAAACTGAAAAAACAAATGTGAAAAATACCCTTAGGTCTAACCTTTTCTGTCGACCTTCAGACTTGCGTTTTACAGAGATCGGAAGAGTTAAAGCTCCTTAACTTTCCCGGTTCACTGGTTCGTGTTTTCCCTCGCTGTTTCACTGCTCAAGCCACTATTTTGACTCCGTTTTGCTGTTGTTTTGTTGCTGTATTTTGGCCACAATTTTTGGTGTTTTAGGATACTGTTTTTGATGATTTAAAGGCTTAAAGTGCAGTTTTTTTGTTAATGTTTTAAGGATTAAAAGTGTAGTTTTTGTTACTGGTTTAGGTGATTTATGGGGCTGTTTTAGGGGTGCAGGGCTGCTGTTTGCACGTGTGAAACAGTGCAGTTTGGGTGTGTAAAACAGCTTCTATCTAAAGGATTATTTTCGGTGGTATGTGGGGGTTTATGGGGCTGTATTTGCGTGTTCAAATGGGTGCTGTATGGGACTGTAGTAAGCGTTGGTGGATGGTGTTTAAGGCTGTGCAGTTTTGGTTGTGGAGGGGGGTGAAGGAAAGAAATATTTATTGCTTCTTACTTGTGTGTTATGCGTGAATGGCTAGGTTTTTTTCTTTGTATTTTTGCTGCTGTATGGGCGTGAATTGTGTCTTGTGTCTTAAGGTTTCTTGGTTTAGGCGTGTATCTCAATTGTGTGAAGGGTTGAATGGCTTGGTTTTGGGTTGTTTATATAGACAAGGGCTAGGGTTTCTCCTTGTCTCTCAAGGAAGGGATTTAATTTAGTTTCTCACAAGGAAAGGCTAAGATTGATTGGGGGACAAAATTTGGCTAATTAGGAAGGTTGTATATTTGATTTGTGTTAATTAGGCATGACATTTGTTAAGTTAGGTATAAAATATTTTAATTGGTTATGATTGATTTTAATTAGGCATAATATTTATTTAATTTAGTATATAATATTTTAAGTTAGGAAGTTACAATATTTTAATTTGGTATGATTTTATTTAATGTCTTATTTAATTTGGTAAATAGTTTAATTATTTTATTTAATTTAATTACATTATCTAATTAATATTTAATTTAATATTTGATTTAATTTGGATATACTTTAAGGCTATATGGGCGTGTGGGCCCAGGTGGTGGGCGTGGGCTTGGTGATGGTGGGTTAGGTGTTGTGTTGGCTAAAGGTGCTTTAAAACGGAGGTCTACCGGCGAGCTCGATTCTAAACAAGCGAGTGAAATTCGACAAAGTACTGATTTCCATCTTTTCCCTTCCGACGTCCGTTTCCCGTGGCTTCCGCGACTTAAAAGGTAGTGCCTCCAAATGAGACTCATCATCGGGTTTCACATGCGAAAATGCAATGCCTACAGTCGCCCCCCACTTTGATGGGACTTGTGCAGTGTGTGACTTTGAACAATCCTATCAAAGTTATGCAATGTATTTTCACTTACCTGGCTCGCCTACTGCCTCGAGCTGAGTTGATGCTACAGTGGACCTCGATCCTGGGACGCATCCCAATACCATTGACCAAATATGGGCCTCGACCCTGGGACGCATCCCCAAAACTATCGCTGCAAGGGGCCAACGACCCTGGGACGCATCCCGATAACTGCAATCGATAATATGAGCCTCGACCCTGGGACTTATCCCGATAATGTTGCCAATGTGGGTCACGACCCTGGGACGTATCCCGAAACTATTGGTGATATGGGTTACAACCCTGGGACGCATCCCCAAAACTGCTGATGTTGGCCTTAGCCCTTGGGACTCATCCCCAAAACTGAAACTGTACTGACGCTGCTTTTGATTGGCTCATCTTCACCGCTTTCTCTTTTCTTCTTCGGACCTGTGAACACAAAAAAAAAAACAAACACGAAGAGAATGCAAGGTATGTTACGTGTATGCATGCATGAATGATTTCCTTATTCCGTTGGGTTAGGTCTTCTGCCAGCTCCATTGGTGACTGCTCGGTCTTCTCTCCCTCAGGCAAAATATTACTTCAATCTGTCTATATTGATCGGCTCGGTGAACTCATTCCCTTCCAAGTCTGACAGTCTCATTGCTCCATTTCCCATTACTTTCTGCACTATGTAAGGTCCTTCCCAGTTAGGTCTAAAATTTCCCCTCGGATCTGTCATCGACGGCCTCGACTGCTTAAGTACCAAATCACCATTTTTGATCTTAGTAGGGCGCATCTTCTTGTTGAATGCTCGGGCTAGTCTCTTCTGATACAACTGCATATGATGTAACGACCTCATTCTGTTATCATCTAACAGTGCTAACTGGTCAAACCTCTGGGCGGCCCATTCTGATTCCGGTAACTCTGTCTCTGCTAATACCATTATAGACTGTATTTCCACTTCCACTGGCAGTACTGCTTTCATTCCCTAAACCAAAGAGTAAGGTGTGGCCCCTATCGCTGTTCTCATTGATGTTCTGTACCCCCACAGGGCATACGCTAATTTATCGGCCCAGTCTTTGTAGTTATCTGTCATCTTGGCTAATATTCTTTTTATGGTCTTGTTGGCTGCCTCAACTGCCCCATTTGCCTGTGATCTATACGGTGATGACTTATGATGGCCTATCCCGTATTTCTATAGCATTGCCTTCGTTTCTCCTTGAAACTGAACTCCGTTGTCTGTCACTACATGATGCGGCATACCGTACCGACATATGAGATTCCGAGCTATAAACTTTGCCATCTGCTTCACTGTAACATTGCGGAATGACTCGGCTTCCACCCACTTTGAGAAGTAATCTACTGCCACTACTATGAAGCAATGCCCATTCGATGTATTTGGTCGAATCTATCCAATCATATCAATTCCCTATGCTGAGAAAGCCACGGTTTTGACAACCCGTGCAACTCCGTGTGCGGTAAAATGATTCAAATTATCGCGTGCCTGACAATCATGACAGTGCTTTACCATCTTCTCGCAGTCTGTCTCCATGATTGACCAGTAAAAACCTTGTCTCACTATCTTGCGGGATAGATTCAACCCGTTCATGTGCGGACCACATACCTCGGAGTGTACTTCTTCCATTACCTGCTAAGCTTCTTCCTTTCTCAAACATTTCAACTGAATACCGTTTGCTTGCCTCTTGTACAGTTCCCATTTCAAAATCACATACTGGGAAGCTAACTTCTGAATGGCTATTCTGTCTTTTCTGTCTGCCCCTTCCGGGAGCTCCCCGTGTTTCAGATACCTCTGAATGTCATGATACCAAGGTTTACCGTCGTCGACCTCTACCTCTAGAATTCTTTCTGCGTCATAAACAGGTCTGCTCACTGTTGTCAGTATCAACGGTCTCATCACCAACTTTTCTGGATTTTCCCAAGTTGCTGCGAGTGTAGCCAATGCATCTGCCATCTGATTCTCTTCTCTCGGCAAGTGCTGAAACTTACAATCAGGGATAACCTGCGCCAACTTTCTGAGGTGAAATAGGGAAGGTTTCAACCGTTCTTCTTTCAATTCCCATTCTCCTCGCATCTGCTGGACTACCAACATAGAGTCTCCGTAGACTTCCACACTCTCAGCCTTCAAGGCTATCAATGTAGTTAAACCAAAAGCACACGCTTCGTACTCAACCATGTTGTTAGTTACTCTGAATGTTAACCTCTTGGCCAAAGGAAAGGTCTCTCTTTCGGGGGTCACTATAATGATCCCAATTCCAACTCTATTGTAATTCACTGCTCCGTCAAAATACATTTCCATCTCTGGACTGTTATTGCCTGGATCTCTTCATCTGGAAATTCAAACTTATACTGATCCCCCTCAATAGGTTGCAATGCCAAAAACTCTGCCACTGCTCGCCCTTTGATCATTTTGGAGGTGAGATACTCAATGTCAAACTCTGTCAGCAACACTAACCATCTGCCCAATTTCCCCACTAGCGACGATACTGAATGCAGATACTTTAGAGGATTCTCCTTTGCCACAACCTGGATCTTATAAGACTGAAAATAATGTCGCAATTTTCTGGAAGCCCATACCACTGCAAGACAGATCTTCTCTACTTCTTGATAACGAGCCTCATACGGGAGCATCTTCTCACTCAGATAGTAGTCTGCGTGTTCTAACTCCGTCTCATCCGCCTGTACCATCATTACCCCCAGTGCTTCTAATTCTATGGCCAAATACAGTACCAAAGGTTTTCCCGGTTTCGGAGGTCTCAATACATGTGGTTTTACCAAGTATTCTCTGATTTTGTCGAAGGCTGACTGACACTGCTCATTCCACTTCACTGGCTGATCTTTTCTCAACAGCTAGAAGATAGGCTCACATACTGATGTCAACTTGGCGATGAACCGACTGATGTACTGAATCTTCCCCAGAAATGCTCTGACCTCCTTCTCAGTCTTCGGTGCTGGTATTTCTGTGATTACTTTAATCTTCTCAATTTCTACCTCTATTCCTCCCATTCCCACTGTATGTCCCAACAATTTTCCTGATGTCACCCCAAACACACATTTCTTGGGATTAAGCCGCAGGTTGTATTTGTCAACTCTCTGAAGGAACTTTTCTAGTGCTTCAATATGCCAACTCTTGTCTCTGATTTCACCATCATGTCATCCACATACACTTCCATCTCTTTGTGCATCAAATCATGAAACAATGTAGTGGCCATCCGTTGATAAGTAGCTCCTGCATTCTTGAGCCAAAATGACATTACTTTATAACAATAAGTACCCCCACACGGTAAAAGGCAGTCTTGTGCTTGTCTTCCTCAGCCATAAGAACCTGATTATACCCTGAGAAGCCATCAGCAAATGAGTACATGGCGGACAAAGCTGTGCTATCAACTAATACATCTACATACGGTATAGGAAAATCATCTTTCGGGCAAGCCTTGTTGAGATCTATGTAGTCCACACACATCTTGACCTTCCTGTCTTTCTTCAGCACTGGCACAATATTTGCTAACCATTCAGGATACTTACCACTTCCCCCACATCTATCTATTTCTTGACTTCTTCTCTAACATTTTCAGCCCATTCTTGTCTCATCCGTCTGAGTTTCTGTTTCACTGGCCTCATATTCGGATAAGTTGGTATTGTGTGTTGGGCATACTTCTGTCTACCCCAGGCATGTCCTCATAGGACCAAGCGAACAATTTGGCATATTTGACCAATACTTCTAATTTTCCCCTCTCCTCGGGGTAACTTCACTTGCAATCAGAATTTCTTTGGGGTTCTCAGATGTGCCCAAGTTAAATGCAGTAGTAGTTTTGGCCGAACTGATATCAAATATGCTGATTCATGCAGAGAAATGGAAATAACTCAGGCAAGTAAGCAAAGAAATGTCTTTATTTTTGGATAATGTGGAAGTACATTCAAACAAATCAGGAAGGTAAATGTCTTCATCACTCATAGACACTTCTTCCTCTGCAACCAGGTTCTTTTCAATCCAATTATTTTCCTCGAGAGTCAGGTTTTCTAACTTCATCAGCTCTTCTTCCCACTTATCCCATTCTTCCACAACTTCTTCGGTTAGAGGCTTTTCTCCCAACAACTCTGGGAAGATCTCAAAACCCGGTACCACAATCCCATTAACCTCTATCGGCTCAGGTTCCCCCTGATACCCCGTTGCTTTCACGAAACAATCTGCCAGTTTCAACCCTTTCTTTTTGACCTTTGGCTTCTCATCATCAGACTTGTATCCCAAACCCCTACGAGTAGTTTGAGCTCTGAAGTTTGGCAATTTTGAGCCTTCACCCGGCTCGTACTTCATTTTTTTCATGATCATAGCCACCCTAGGATCCACCCATTCTTCAAAAGTTGCTGACACCTGAAACCTCGTGAAAGGTTGTATCTCCAAGGCAGCCACAACATTATCTACCTCAGCCCGGATAGTGACAATGTCTCCCTCATATGGGAACTTAATCATCTGGTGCAAGGTGGAGGGCACGCCCCCAAGCTTATGAAACCAAGGCCTTCCCAAAAACAAGGTAAAAGTGGTTGGGATATCCAGCATGGTGAACTCAACCTCGTCCTCAACAGGACCAACCTTGACCACTGCCACAAATGTACCCTTAACTCCTCGCTTACTGTCATCATAAGCTTTGATGGTCATATTAGAAGGATCCAAATATGTTGCCTTCATACCCAACTTGGCCAAAATCTTCAACGGACATATGTTAATGGATGAGCCGTCATCCACCATGACACAAGAGGTCCTCTTACCTCTTACCTCAGCTTTGATAAAAGGATCTATTATGATTTCTCCCCTCAGTCGGGAGTTCTTCCTCAGAAAAAGATATATGCAGAGTTTCTTTTCGGACCGACCCAACAAACATTGCGGGGTTGGCATCTTCTAGAACAACTATCTTACTTAAGGCCTCAACCATGGCCCGTCTGTGCTCTTGTGACAAACACAATAATTCCCATATGCTAAATTGTGCCCGGGTCTTTTTCAATTGCCTCAGCACTGTATCTCCCTCAGTAAACCATCTGTCAGAACTTCCTTACCCTTTTCTGCCATATCAGTATAGAAAGACCGCCGCTGCGTGTCATTCCCCTCACTTCTTCTTCATCACTACTGGAAAAGTCTTCCCAGAAATTCAGCCCTTGTTCTGTCTCATCTTCACTATTACTATCCAAAATTCCAAGGTAATAGGCTTGGAGGTCAAAGGTTTTGAGGTCAAGGTTTTCGGGTAGGCCAGAGTTTATCATATAGGTTGGTGGCGGGACAAAGTGATAATTTGGTAGGGGATTTTGGTGTGTGTTTGGGCGTTCTGTTTCAGGGTCGGGTCTCTTTTGGAGTCTATAAGGTCTTGGATTTCATGGCGGAGGCGCGCACAGTTGTTGGTATCCAAATTCCACATGAATATTGGTTCAGGTTGAGATGTGGTGGTGCAAGGTTGGGAAGTGGTTTGGTTTCTAGGGGTTTCAGAAGTCCTTGTCTCTTCAATTTCTCCAATACCTTGGACAAGGGTCTACCAAGTTGGAGAACCTCCGGTTCTGGATAGCAGCAATCTCAGTAGAAGCTAGCTTTATTCCCGATGTCCCCCCAATGGGCCTCCTATTCAGACCATAGAATTTTCTATTCTCGGCCTCTTCTTCCTCAATGTCCATGATAGTTTCCCTTAACTGTCGAAAATCATTGATCATCGAAGTCATTCTCATCAGCTTCCCATAAATTGAGGGCTTGGTGCCCTTAATGATCATTTTAATTTGGTCCTTCTCAGAGGGCCTAGTCTGTATTTTCAGAAGCTGGTTTCTCCAGCGGTCAACATACTCCTTGAAGCTTTCTTCTGGCTTCTGTTTAGTGTTCTCCAAATCACGGAGTGATAAATCAATCTCCAGGTCCATGACATATTGCTTCAAGAAAGCATCAGCTAATTCTCTCCAATCTTCCCTAATCTTCTTCTCAAGACTGTGATACCAAACCACCGGCGCCCCCTCAAGGGACATCCCAAACATCTTCTGCACCTGACGCTTGGACAAGCCCACTGAACTTATAACGGAAACATACTGACGGAGATGGACCCTCGGATCCTCATTCCCATTAAACTTAGCCATATCCGGCATCTTGAACTGAGCTGGCAACTGTTCTTTGAAGGTAATTGCCTCATAATCTAACAACTCCTCATATTTACCCCTCATCTTGCGGGTAACTGTTTCAACCTGATCTCGGAGTTTCTGAAATTCTGCTGGAGACCCAATCATTCTGCCTTTTGCATACTCTGCCATGTCGTCATCAAAAGCGGGAATATCATCCCCTAACCCTTTCAGAGGCTCCTCACGCCTCACATTCTCAGAATCTCCCCCAGTACGGGGCACAGATATACCAGCCACAGTAGTAGTCAAGGCTTGCAACTGTTCAGTAATTTTGGCGAGACTGTTTTCCAACTGATCTATCCGGGATGCCTCATTATCGGATGTACTCATATCTGTTACCGGTCTTTTAGTGAGTCTTCCCTCTTCCCTAACCCAATGGGAATCTATGATGTCTTTTTCAGACACAGAGGGTGTCAACAAGATATATGTATGCATGGGATGAATAAGATGCATGCGGTACAAAGAAGATATCAATTCATTAACATTTTCACACAAATCGGTCCATCATCATTTTAGAAGCTTTTGGGCTAACTATCATAGGAGTGAACTCGTCCAAGTTTAAATGGCCCAACAAGTTAATGTCTCATGGCAAGAAGTCCAACCGTATCCAAATGATAATGTTCATAAACACAAACATATAATGGCCCATTGGCGTTTCATAAATTTTTGGCCCAATCATCATAAGATATGTTCTTGTCCCAGTTTAAATGGCCCAACAAGCCCATACTCATGACAAAAGGTCCAAATGGATCCAAACGACAACGTTCCCAAACATAAACATAAAAGGACAATACATAACTATGGCTCATATGTGGATTTATCGGAGTGTAGACAAAGACTTTCGTTGACAAAGGATTACCCACAACTAGGACTCCGCACTTAAGGGTTCAAGCGACCAAGTGAGTGCACCTTTTTTATACCTTTCGGTACGTGCCAACAAGTTATGGTGTATGAGTAACTATCGAATGGATTTCCCGTTGTAGATTCCCCAGAGGGAGGGTGGAGCGAGGCTCTCTTAAGTACCCAAACCTCTTAGGCTCTTATCGCTTGGTGTCAGGAATAAACAACGAGTCCTCCAAACTAGTCTATCACAACAAGCTACAAGTAATGATTATCTCGGTGCCTTCACAGCTTTTCCTTATGAAAAAGTAGTGAATGAAGGAAGACATCGAACCATCACCTAGCCTTAACAATGCCTTTGATTACACCCTTTTCAACCACTATCGGAACGGTTAACTAAAAACACAAATTATAATATTACAAGACATTATTTGGGGGCCGATTCTCTATCCCCAGTGGAGTCGCCAGACTGTGGGACACAGAAACTGAGCGACGCTTGCTGTTCTGGGCTCGCGGCCTAGTGGGAGTACGAAGTAGCCCGCGGGGACTAAACCGGAGAATAATAGAGTCGGCACCCGGTGTGAACCGGGAAAATAAGATTTAAGGCTGCACTAACCCCTCGCAAGGGAAGACCTCAAACCGTTGGGTTCCGAATGGTCCCTTACTTATGTTACTTGTAATAAAATGATTTGTACAATAGTTTAATCGAATCTAGAAATATGTATTTCTAAAGGCATTTTATTTCTACGTTCGCATGCTTCGAAAGTAAGTTAAAATAGCGACAAATATACAACTTCGTAGGTATATTGTATTCATGAAAATACAAGCAAACCATAATAACACAAACACACATAAGAGCGAATCACAAATAATACAACTTCATAGGCACATTGTATTCATGAAAACGCAACACACCATGATCACACAAACATACATAAGAGCGAACCACAAATAATACAACTTCATAGGCATATTGTATTCATGAAAATGTAAGCACACCATGATCACACAAACACACATAAGAGCGAATCAAATAATGGCGAACATGTAATTTCATAATCATATCATACTTATACATGCAGAAACATTAACAAATAGCCATTACATATTCATGTGTGAATAAAAGAGTCAACTAAGTACATAATGCAAAAAGACAATTAAGGAGACAATTAGGCATTAAAGTAAGCATGCTATGGTGTGATGCGAAAGAAGATGACTAATATTGACACAAACACACACGTGGGAAATTTTCTCAAGTGGTACGTGGAATTTTATCCCAAGTACAGATCGCACTACCGTCCATTCGGAATCGGCTACGGAATTTACGTCTGGGTTTCCATCCGATATACCTCGAGAGATAATACCCGAATGCTATCATAACATGGATACATAAATGATAATATATCAAGCCAAGACAGAAGTAAATGATGCAATCAATGGAATAAAAGCGCGGCAAATACCGTGGTAAAGGTAGCCTTTTAGGCTTTTCTTCCCCCAAATAGAGAACCTTTCATCCAACATAATAAGCCCAAGCGATTTTCATTACAACACATGTGAAAACAAAGATGACTATATGGGACTTCGTAGTGCATATATAAGTGAAGTAATGACGTGCAAAAGGATAAATGACATAAGGAGAGGCGCGACGAAGCATCGTGGCAAAGGCTTTTAATCCCTCAACATAGAGGACCTTTGATTCCACTTACTAAGCCCATGCGCAATTAACACAATGCATATATATGAAACGAAAGTAAATACAAAGATATCGGATTTCGTATAACCGATTGAACATATCTCACATCCAATCGAATATACATCGTCCGGCGTGGTGAAGCATCGTGGTAAAGGATTTTAACCCCTTTAATTAGAGAATCTTTCATCGCACTTACTAAGCCCATGCGCAATTAACATAATGCATATATATGAAACAAAAGTAAATACAAAGATATCGATTTCGTATACCCGATTGAACATATCTCACATCCAATCGAATATACATCGTCCGACGTGGCGAAACATCATGGTAAAGGATTTTAACCCCTTTAATTAGAGGAACTTTCATCGCACTTACTAAGCCCATGCGCTTATCTCATCATTACATAAATAACATAACATGCAGAAATTTAAATGGCAAAAAAACAAACAACGAACAATAAATAAACACAATGAAATGAACGTATGCCATTTGCTCAATGGTACGTGGTAGTTGTATCCCGAGTGCATCATACATACTACCGTCCATTCGGAATCGGCTATGAAATTTACGTCTGGTTTCCATCCTATATACCACAAGAGGCGACACATTTCTCATTCACACAAGGGCCACAATCATGCATTATTCCATAATAGATACGTATAATCTTATTGACAAGATGGACAATGTAACATGCATCAAATACATAATTAACATAAAACCTTATTAATTAGGGATTTTCCGCAAAAGATGTTTTAACTTTATTTAATCAAATTAAATAAACACACATGCATACATAAAGTAAGATTAAATTAAACATTGAATTTAAAAGGCATAATCATAGCTGGTGTCCAAAATCAGACTCGCTCTGATACCATTTTGTAGGGGTTTTATATGAAAATTTCGGTAACGCAGCGGAACACGGAAAATCAAAATTTTCCGATTTCAATAATTTTTCTTGGATCAATTAAATACATTATTTATTTAACTACCCAATACTTAAAAACTGAAATTTTACACAAGAAATCAAATTTCTTTGTAATTACCAAATTGGCCCAATAGTTTACAAATTGATCATTTTAGTTCTCAAATTGTCAAATACAAATTTGGATGATTCTAAATCAATTCTAAAATTTTTTCCAACATGTCCAAAACATCAAAAATAAATTACAACAACATCCCCAAATATTTTAGAATTGCCGAACAACCCCTTAATTTTTCAGTTTTTGTAATTTGGTCCATTATTGTTCAAAACATGTAAAGATCAGATCCAATCAACCCAAAAATTGATATGCATTATAAACACACCATAATACATCACATATATGAAAAATCCCAAATTTGGAAAGGGTTAAGAACCCTAATTTTACAATTTCTTCAAATTGATAAAATATACCAAATCAATTAAATCCAACACTTTAATTCAAACTTTATCACACCAAACAAGTCTCACCATCATGAAACAACTCAAGAACAATTCTAGGTCATCAATGAGTGGATTAACAACTCTAGAATGATAACTTGTTTATCAAATACTCAAAAGAGAGCTTAATAACTCATTTCAAGCTCACTTTGATATCATACATGCTTTCATCTTTCAAACAAGTTCAAAACCATTTAAAACACAAACTAAAAGTGTAGAGACAACATCCTAGCAACACATGTTAAGCTAAGCGTGATAGAAATATTTTATTAGTTGAAAAGTTTAAAGAAAAGCTTACAAAATCAAATTATTTCCAAGCTTTTCTTTTGGTTCTTCAAATTTTGCTCTCAACTCTTTTGTGTTTATTTTTGGAAACTTGTTAAGCTAATCCATGAAAAATGAAACAAAACAATATATACTCACCGATTATGCATTTGACCAAAAATTGGAGTGTATATACAAATATCTAGATATTTTTGTTTCAATTAAAGTTTACTTTATCAACTTGCATATCTGATCATTACACATTTAATGATTTATTAACAAGTCAAATAAACCAACTTAAGTCATCTCCAAAAATATCACAACTTAAGATATTTATATTTTTGATTATTTAACAATTAAATAATTGAATAAGTATTTAAATATAAATATTTTAAATATATGTATTATATTTACTTTAAATATCCAAATACATATATATTTATGATGTATGTCAAATATCACAATTTGAAATTTAATTAATGTGTATTTAATAAAATCTATCATTAAATACAAATACACAATAATTAGTAAATGACCATTAGGTTCATTTGCATGTATTTTTCATTTAACCTTTAAGCGACTTGTAAATAATCAGTATTATTCATAAATGTTTCCTAAGTGATCTATGAGTATATTTCACTAGTGAGACTCTCTAGATTCAGGCATATCCATCACGAAATCAATTTCGTGTCCATAATTTACCCACCCATTAATTATGATGACCACAGATAAACTCGTTGAATCATACATGTCGAGGTCATGACATATGTTTAATTCCTCTGTCACAGATATCTGGATATAACCCAGAGATATAGATGTAAACTTCAAATCTATATAGGGCAATTAGAAATCTCTAAAAGAACACTTAGAACTTACTTCTAAAGTGTACCATGGGCCCATGGTTTTTATCTGATTGCTAATCATATATAGACTACCTATGCTCTATAAACAGAACTGACAGATCCTATCTCGACACACACAGGACATCTTAAGGATCTGTCCACACCCAATGAACAGACGAAGTTCTGATCTTAATAGATCGGTGACGTGACTGCCATATAAGTGTGGAAGATGTCTCATGTGCCCACAGTGGTATCTGAAGTCAAAAAATAAAAAATGCTATAGTCATTTTCAAAATGTAAAATAAAATAAAATAAAATATAAAAATAAAAATTGTCAAACTTCCACCAAACATGGTACCATTTTTGATGCCATGTTTGGTGCCATGTTTGATGCCATGTTCGATGCCGTGTTTGGTAGAGCAATTGGTGGAGCAATTGGTGGAGAAATTGGTGGAAGCCTTTAGATTTTCCTATAAATATCAAGCTTAACTTTGTAAATTTTCTATGCTTTCTTTAGAGATATTTCTCCATGAAAACCCAAAGGAAAGTGTCTTGTATATTATTTAATTTTTCTTATATTTTCTTTTTATTTATTTAATAAAATTATGTGTTTTCTTTTACAGCATGGGCAGGTAATCTCATTCTGCTGGGGTGAAGAGGTAAGACTTTTAATATAATAAATTAGATTAATCTCACTTATTTTAATTAAAATTTGGATTAATTAGTTACCGCCTATATGGACGGTTTAGGTGACAACCTTATTTACCGCCTATATGGTCGGTTTTTCATTTCAGACGTAGTTTCCGCCTATATGGTCGGTTTAGGTAATAACCTTGTTACCGCCTATATGGTCGGTTGGATTTAATTGAGACAAATGAAATTATCGCCTTTATGGTCTGGTTAATTAATCGGTAAACATTGAGAATAAGGAAGATTTCTAATTTTGAAATATTAAAAGTGGATCCTCTAACCCCCCCAGCATTTTCTTTTATTGTACTTTTACTTTTTTAATTTCCAGCATTTACTTTATTTAATTTCCAACATTTACTTTATTTAATTTCCAGCATTTACTTTATGTCTTTTATTTTATTTAAGCTTTTATTAGCCTTAGATATGTGTCGTAACTAAGTCCGTTAACTGGAGTTGTGATGAATTCCAATATCATCGGGTTATAAGAGGTTATTTTATAGTTTGGGTAATATAAAGATTTACTTATTAAGTCTTAAGCTTAATGCGTCTTGTTAACTGGCCACTAATAAGATTGATTTGGTAAACTTAAAATAAACTTGACAAAGAAATTTTAGGTTTCAGCCTTAGACTTGATAGCCCACGATCTTCATTGAGGATAGATAACCTTTTAATAGATTTCCTTACAGGATAGACATATACCTGTCGGGGGTGGGTAACTATAATTGGAACTTAATCTTAATGAATCCAGGTAATTTGGTTAACATAGACATATGATTTAATTAGATTACACTGGGTATTTATATCTGATCATCGACAGAGACTTTTGCATAATTTTGTGTTTCAGGTTAATAAATTGATTTATTATACAAACATAAAATAACCACTTCATCTTTAATTAGTTATTGGAGGTAATCACAACCCTGGATAGTTTTTTAAAATTTGTATTTTCTTTAATCTACTTTCACATCTTTTATTTACTTATTTTAAATTTTAAAGTCAACATTCCAATCAATAATTAATCTACTAGATACTAGTAATCATTTGGCCTCATATAATTAATAGATTAGGTATTAAGTCCTCATAGGATCGATACTTTTTATACTACTTGAACGATACGTGCGCTTGCGTTATACACGTGTGATTACGCACCGGTCAATTGTTGTGTTTTGAAGTGAAATATTGAGGATAATGCTATGATATGAAGTGAGAAGTTTGATGAGTTTGATAGTTAGATGTATGTATTGATGCATGTAAGTGTATGGACACGTAATGGTTTGTATATCTATATGATGATAAGCTATGAATAATTTAAGTATAAAGGATCAGTAAATGGAATAAGTTTCTTATCGATTCGTACATGTTCTTATTTGTATAGAGATTGCGATGGTTAGGTGAGATAAGGAATAAGTTTAAGCTAAGTTCTGTCCGAACAAATATATTTATTTGGTAAAGATATTGTATTAAATATTTCTATAAAGAAATTCTGAAAATGAATATGATTGATCGATAAATGAGGACTGTAAAAGATATGACATTTGAATTCGTAGTAAGGTTTATATTCGTATGTTTGAAATATATATATATATATATATTATATATATATATATATATATATATATGAGTAATTGAATGATGTTCGAATTTTTTGTCATGTATGTGCTTGTGTATGAGAAATCATGTGGTGAGTTTATGCTATATGGTATATGCGCATGTGTGAATGTTTGATTGGATGACTCGTGGTGTAGTAGTCGAGCTATTTAGGAATCCGTTTAGATGGAATTCATCTCATACCTATTCTAAAATAGTTCATGAGTCTCGTACAAATATTCTATGTGTAAGCCAGCCGTATTTATGTATTATTGGATGATGTGATATTTGATGTACCGACTGTTATGTGTGCATCGTGGTTGGTTGCATAATGTTTGTAAATATGTCTGAGTGTATGTATGTGTATGATAGAATTTGTGATATGTATGGATCATGTATGCATATGTGAAATGAATGGATGATTTGAAATCGATATGAATATCATAGGTTATAAACATGTTTGCTAATTTGTATTGTTATGTACGTATATGTGTAAGAATTCTGAAATTGTATTTACAAGTATATAAGAGAAGTGTGTTATGGTATGTGTGAATGCATATGAACCCGAAGTGTTTAAGCTATCGTAAAATTACTGAATTAAAGAAAGTTCATTTGACTTATCGATTTGATAATATTTAAAAAATATTTATTCGTGATGAAGTATAAACATGTAAATTTCATGATTCAAATGATTGGCATGGAGCCGATGTTAGGTAACGTACTTTGTGATGTTCCAGGTTTTGCTTTATATGCTTTGAATGTTTTATATTAAACTGACCTACATGTATATATGTATAAGTAGAGATTAATATAAAATTGATGACTCTGAACTCGTAATGATTTGATAGTTCATATATATTTAGATAGTGAATGTTATAACATGTTTGACTTATATGTTTTTGTTGTGCATGGTTATTTACTGAGTTTTATAACTCACACCAAATCAGTTTGCTAGTTTTACAGGTTGGCTTCAGGTTAGTCAACCACGACAACTTTGGAAGTCATTCTCGAGATGTAGATTACCTAAGTAGCAGTCACCCACGCAAGTGTCCTGGGAAAAGTTTTAGAGGTTTATGAATTGTGATTAGTATATTTTATTTTACGTACTGAGCACACTGTTTGTATATATTAAGTATTGCTTATGATGTTAATGGCATAGAGCCCGTGAGTGTTGATAAATAATGTGGGCATAGGGCCCTTAGGTGATGATTTTGATTTGTTTTGTGTAGACCTGAGGTCCTTTTGATGTATAATGTCTATTTTAGGTATATTTTGATGCTGGACTTTGTTTCAGGTTGTCTAGTTTTAGGGTACATCATGTTTGATTTTCTGTAAATCTTGAGGCTTATGGAGATGGGTTAATACTGTCTCCTGCCGGTAGCATCCTGCCTCTGGTTGGGTGTTACACTAGATCTCCCCACCCAAGGGTTCAATCAACTAAATAAACTCACCTTAATACCTAAGGGTATGTTCTAACAAGTGATGGTTATCATTACATACCAATCCACCGCCTTGAGTGAAAGTGACTTCTAAATATGCAACACCATCGGGGTTAAAAAGAGTATATAGAAGATGAAGACATGATGAATCTAAATCTTTCCATAAATACTACAAGATATGCTTTCTGGGATGATTCTCTATCCCCAATAGAGTCGCCATCTATAGGAGCGAAGAGTATTTATCACTATGTGTGCGACCACTACACTATTAGGCTCACTGCCCGTAGAGAGTACGGATACTCCCATGAATGGACTAACCGGATAATATAAGAGTCTCCACACCCAATATGAAATACTAGAAATATTTAAGGCCGCATACACCCATTGTAAGGGCCGACCTGAAACTCGTTTGGGTTTGAAATAATCCCTTACTGATGTTAATATAATATTTTGGTTCAAAAAAGGTATCTGTATATCTTATAATGTAAGAGCACACAAAAAATCTTATACAACACACAATAGCACTAACAAGTAAAGGAAATATCCATAAATCATTACGGCACTAGTAAAATGATAATAAAATAAAATTTCGTATAAATGTTCATAAATTATTAAAACAATGATGAAGTACTAATCAAACGGATTATAATAAGAAGCCATGCCGGATAAATATTTTTTTTGGTACCCGATGTCTAGATATTTTTATCAATGTCTTGTCGAATTTGATGTAAGTTTGACTGAAGGTACTGAGAGGAACCAGAATCGCTGAAACATACAAATAACAGATATAGCAACAAAAAATCATAACATGCTTAAACTAGAAAAAAAAAAAAAATAGAATCATGCATTGTCATAGTAGTAACGAGACTATAAATACAATTAAAAAGGTAGAAACATAACAGAGACATACATAAATATCAGTAAGTTAGCAACTGATTAAGCTCAAAAATTACTTGCAGCTATCGCAGTATAGTTGGGGTGTCGATTCCTTATAAAAAATGTTAGCAGTAACTATATGAAAAGATAATGATTGGATTGATAATATAAAATAAAAACTATGGAAAATACGTTAAAAAATATCAGTAGAGATAAACAGCAAAGCGTCAGGAATCTCTTTATTCAGTTATTGATTTTGTTTTATTACTTAATTGAAGGTTTCACATCCCAAACCAACAATAGGAAGATATTCAATTCTAAACATATTAAATTCTAAGTTAATCAATTATTTAATTTCTCTATGTTAATAGCATACAAAGTTATCGTTATGAGTTATCTAACATCGACAATATATCCTTAGGCAATACTGCTGGAAAAGACCAACTCTTAAATTAAATTTACCAGTTACAACTAGGTTCCCCAATCACACATAGAAAAAGCATGACTGATTCTATATGCAAGTTGAATAAACACCGTTTTTGGATTCATAAAGCATAGAATAATAAAGAATAAAAAACAATAATTGTGTTAAACGTTTAAGAGTATTTAGAAATCAACAACATGAATATAAAAACTTAAATACAAAATTCATCATTAGCTTTGCCTAAGAGATTAGTTCTCCATGCAGAATAGAGATATAGCTTAGATATATCAGAGAGACATCATGTCGGCTTGAAGTTATTCGTTCTTCATCATGTCGGCTTGAAGTTATTCGTTTTTCTCTCTCGAAATTGTGTTTATGGCTCTTTGATGTGTGTTTCTCTTCTGTTTCTCTCTGTTTTTAGGGTTTATGAGGAGCTTAGGTTTATATAGAGAAGTCTGGGAGTCCATATATGAGTAAAACATGACCAAAGTAAAGTTTTGGGACTTTTTCGGGGCATTGCGACGCCAAGTAGGGTGAGTCGCAATGCGCAGCTATTTTGTTGGATTTTTCTTTCTACGTTTCCGCTCTTCTAGTGTGCTTTTGATGCGTCCGTAAGGTTCCGACATAGGCATAATTACTCCAAACTTCATATTCCATTGCTCCTAATAACAAAGTAAAAAATACACTTTCATGCATTTATCATAACCCCCAACCAGCTTATTGCTAGTCCCTAACAATTCAAGCGTAAAATAAAATAAGAACTAAATAAATAAAACTATCTAAGCCACTTTTGTAGGGATCACAATTGCATTTAGCGTATGCAACAAGCCTTTAAACCTCTAAGTGGCCCCAGGGGATGAGTTATAGTCTCGTGAGGGCTTACAACAACGACACCCACAAACATCATTCAAAACAGATGCAATCATGTAAAAATAAAAAATGAAATGTCCCAATAGTTATACTTATTATTGTCCTCAAAGAATGCATAGTAATGAAATTAAAGAACCTTCAAATTGCTCTATGAAACTCAAATCCAAGTCTTTGAATAAATCTTCTAAGCCAGACTCATATTGTGTGTGTGTGTATAAAAGTTCATTCATAACTTGATTCCTAGGTAAGCCAACTTAATGATTTCGTGAAAAAATTGAGATTCGATGGGTCAACCAACCTAGATATCTCAATTATGCTCTTTAATTGTCTTTCTGTGCTCAGCATGGTAATATTTTTTTCTTTTCTTGTCTTTTTTTTTTGATTTTTTTTCTTTTTTTAACACACCTACCCTTTGAGATAGCATTTCTCTTCATGGTGGTCTTAACACTCGGCCATGGGTAGCATCACGCTTATAGATTATAGGTGGTTTAATTTCTTTCTTTCGGGACATTTTTTTTTAACCATACCACACATCATAACACTAGCAAATCAGGATAGACATCTAAGCAAACGATCATTCATCAACATGCAATTTCTTCAACTAGTCATTTTGCCAACTACTTAGGTTGTCACTGTTAAAAATCCATAATTTAGTGCTTACGAGTCTAACCTAGATCAATTACTCAATATATCAGATAAAAGTATATTAAAGAACTTATCGTTTCTAATATTTCACCCTAAACAAACAATATCATCATTGGACTTATGCTTTACTATCAATGACTAAAAACAAACAAAATAAATTTTTTATAACAAGTATTATCACATGTGTTATCATGCGTATGCATATACCCTCATACTTAAAACTTGCATTATCCTCAGTATAAGATAAATATAAAGAAAAATGATTAAGGAATAACACTAGCAGAAGCGGAGTTGATCAGGTTCTTGCTAGTAAGATTTGGGTTGTGTGATTGTGTAAGTTGCACTGAACACTTGCATAAATACTTATGCAAATAATAAACATGCAATTAGCACACAATAACATAAAACTACAGTAAATAAAATAAAATAAATTAATGCAGATGCAATGGTTGTCTCTCTTCTAGCGCTAAGTTTAACGTCTTCAGCCAGGCGTAACCATATAATGTTGTCATGGTGGCTTCTATGTGTGACTGTTGAAGTTTTGTCTAGCTGTTGCAGTTTTAATTATGCCCAAAAAGTACGTGCGGCTATCGTAGTATAGTTGGGGTGTCGATTCCTGTTGCGAAGAAGCTGTTTCCAGTAAGACTATGTCTAGTATATATGTATATTGGCACTCATCATCACCTTGTGGTTGTTTTTCAACATGAAAAATATTTATTTCCATTGTTCTATTCCCAAATATTAGCTTCATGAGACCATTCCTGCAATTAATATGGGAATTAGTTGTAGCAAGAAAAGATTTACATATGATTAGTGGAATTTTTGACTTAGTGTTAACCACTGACTGAGTATCTAAGATCAGTAAATCCACTGGGTAATAGAATTTATCAATTTGAACTAAAACATCCTCAACTACTCCCATAGTGCTCTGATAGATTGGTCAGCTAACTATAAAACTATAGATATAATTTTAATCTTACCAGCCCTGACTGCACATAAATAGAATTTGGTATAAGATTAACTCTAGCACCTAAATCTAATAAAGCTTGACAGAACCCATATGTGCCAATGTGACAAGTAATGGTAGGACACCCTGGATCTTTATATTTTGATGGAGTCCTCTGTTCAATTACTGCACTAGCCTGTTATGTAAAGAATGCAATCTTCTTCACATGGTATTTTCTCTTTATAGTGCATAGATCCTTTAAAACCTTTGCATAAGTGGGAACTTATTTAATCACACGTAACAACAGAAGGTTAATCTTTACTTGCTTAAAATGTTCTAGGATCTCACCATTTGGGTCTGTAGCTTTCGCTATGGGCCTAAGTGCTTGAGGAAAGGGTACTCTAACTAGGAAATACGTCTCTTGATCTGTTTGAGGGTCATTTTTATTATTATCTTTACTAGCTCCTGTAGTGTTGGAAGTGTCTTATAGGCCTATATCCTTACCACTCCTAGTGATTATGGCATTAACATCTCTTACATTAGATACCTCATGATCAGCCTATGTTATGTGTTGCCCTTGTGGATTTGGTTGAGCTTGAGATGAGAGTTTTCCTTGTTCTTGTACACTCAAGGCATTCATCAACTTAGAGACTGGACTCTTAATCTCCTTATTGTCTTCAACTACTTGAGCTATCAATGACTCAAACCTTTGACTGATTTTTCTTTGGGCCTCTACAAATGCTTTTTGGGCCTCTACAAATGCTTGCACAGTATCCTCTAAGGAATTCCTAGGAACGGAAGATGTATGATACTGGGGGGTATTGTAACCTTTGGTTTGTGGTGTCTGGGTAGGCTGATAAGACTCATGTTTCCAACTAAGATTGGGATGTGTCCGCCAACTGGGATTATATGTATCTGAATAAGGTGTGTATGGCTTCTTGTAAATCCCTAAAGTGTTGCAGTGTTCCTCATATGTGCCCCTCATCTCACCATATACCGGGCACTCTTGGCTAGATGGTAAGTTCCCCTACACATAAAACATTTCCATTGAGGTTCTAAATGGGCTACTGCATGTATAATCTGACTATCCTTAGCTTTTAAGGCTCATAACTATAATAACTCAACTTTTGCTTTAAGACTATCATCTTCCATAAAGTGGTGTATGCCTCTGTTAGAAGGAGTGTGGTGTGTTCTATCAGTGCTATCAATGGCATTAGGTCCAGTCTAAGTGTGAGATTTCTCAGATAAGTCATTTAAGTACTCTAACGCCTCATCAGGGTCTTTTCAGATGAACTTACCATTGTACATTGTCTCCATGAATTGGTGCTCTTTAGGGGTTAAACCATTATAAAAAGAGCTCACTAAGTGCCAACTCTTATATCCGTGGTGAAGACAACTAGCTAACATCTTTTTAAACCTCTCTCGAGTTTGATAAAGGGTTTCACTGTCCTTTTGGGAGAATATAGATATTTGTCTTTTCAAGGCATTCGTCTTATAGTGTGGGAAGTATTTATTAAAGAATGCATGTGTAATATCACCCCATGATCCTATTGACCGAGGTCTTAGAGAATACAATCGGCTTTTAACTCTATCCTTAAGGGTATAGGGGAAGAACTTAAGTCTAATTGTGTCAATGGTTCCAAACCAGTCAAGAAAGTTGCTACAACCTCTTCAAACTCTCTAATATGCACATAAGGGTTCTCATTCTCCAAACCATAAAAGGTTGAGAGATACTGTATCATTCCAGGCTTAAAATCTATATGTGGTGCATTAGGAGGAAACATGATGCACGATGGTGTAGCTGTACGAGTTGGGTGGAGTTACTCCTCAAGAGTCCTCATAGGTGGTCTCTCATATTCACTAATAGTATGTGCACTAGACGTGGATGGTGTGGCAAAGAGATTGTCAAACAAAACCTCTGAGTCGGGGTTTTCTTCTTCGATCCTAAAAAATCTACCAAACCTATCTCTACGTATAGGCATGTAATTAAAACACAAGTGAAACAAGGAACATAAAGAAAAAGAATAAACTAAAAATAAATAATTAAAAAGAAATCAAAAACTAAAATTAAAACTGAAATAAAATAGGTAAAATAAATAAATAAAAAAATTAACTAAAAAATCAAAATTAAACTAAAATTGAAATTGAAATTGAAATAAAATAAAATAAATAAGTAAATAATAATAAAAAATGATATGAAACGAAGTTACCGCTTTTATTGTTGATCAAGCAAACCTGCTCATGTTGTTTGTAAACCATCTCCCCGGCAATGACGCCAAATTTGATTACTCCCAAAAAGTACTTGCGGCTATCGCAGTATAGTCGGGGTGTCGATTCCTCAGAGACATGGTTACAAATAACTGATTTACTTAAACAAAATATTAGTAGTAACTATATGAAAAGAATGATTGAATTGATAATATAGAATAAAAACTATGGAAAATACGTTGAAGAATATCAGTAGAGATAAACAACAAAGCATCAGGAATCCCTCTTGTATCAAATCCCTATATTCAGTTATTGATTCTGTTTTATTTCTCAATTGAAGGTTTCACATCCCAAACCAACAATTGGAAGATATTCAATTCTAAACATATTAAATTCTAAGTTAATTAATGATTTACTTTCTCTATATTAACAGCACACAAAGTTATCATTATGACTTATCTAACGTCGATAATATATCCTCAGGCAATACTGCAATAGAAGACCAACTCATAAAATAACTTTACGAGTCACAACTGGGTTCCCTAATCACACATAGAATTAACATGACTGAATCTATATGCAAGTTGAATAAACACAGTTTCTGGATTCATAAATAATAGAATAATAAAGAATTAAAAACATCAATTGTATTAAACGTTTAAGAATATTTAGAAATCAAAAACATGAACATAAAAACTTAAATACAAGAGTTCATCATTTGCTTTGCCTATGAGATTAGTTCTCCATGCAGAAGAGAGATATAGTCTGGATAGATCGTAGAGACATCATGTCGGTGTGAAGTTCTTCATTTTTCTCTCTCGAAATTTTGTTTATGGCTCTTTGATGTGTGTTTCTCTTCTGTTTCTCTATGTTTTTAGGGTGTAGGACGAGCTTAGGTTTATATAGAGAAATCTAGGAGTCTATATATGCGTAAAACACGACCAAAATAAGGTTTTGGGACTCTTCCGAGGCGTCATGACACCAAGTAGAGCGTGTCGTGACGTGCTGCTATTTTGCGGGAATTTTCTTTATGTATTTACACTCTTCCCGTGCGTTTCCGATGCGTCTGCAAGGTCCTAAAACACGCGTAATTGCTCAAAACTTCATATTCCATTGTTTCTAATAAAAAAGCACAAAATAAACTCTATTTAAGATTAAATATATGATAATTAAGCCGAGTTATCGATGTTCAAAGTACACTTTTATGCACTTGTCAGCAGCACATGCGTATCAGTAATAAAATAATAATATAATGAGTATATGAGTAAGATTAGATAAAAGACAGCGATGAAATAACATTAAAATAACAAGACGCAGTAATAGAATAACTCAATAATAGCCGGATAATAAATGATAGTAATAAACTGAAGAAAGCGGTGAATAAGGTCTGATATATTTATAGTCGGTCAGATGTTTATGCATGTTCGGTCAGAAGTGATGAATGCCCGATCGAAGATACTATATTAATATAGAAACTCTAAAAATATGAAAGTGAAAGAGGGTGCCCTCAGGTCGTACCTCTAGATATCATGGGCTCGAAGAACACTTTTGAAGCAGGGATTTTACTAAGATGTTTACTGAAAATGGGAAATTTCAAGGATTCACTTACTATTTCTTTCTATTTTACCGTTCTCTGATTTTCTTAGGGTAGATTTTCATTGTCTCATTAATAATTTCCAGATAGCCCCATGTGTAGGGGGAAGTCCTTTTATAGTAGGAGGCTAAGTCTGAAAATGGAAGGGAGGCAGGATCTTTTCCCTCTATCGCCTCTATCTGGAGTGATTATCAATCTGTTGTCAATTTGAACTCGATTAATATCCGGTTGGATATGCATCATGAGATATACATATGATTAGACATAGTCATGCCCGTGATTCTAGTAACTGAAGATCTACATAGTCAATGACATCTCCAGTACGATTGGATACATGTCCGTCTAGCATTAATCAAATCTCGTGATTGTAGGGATTGACAATCAGCACACTCACTGACATTTATTTTATGTCTGACCGGATCTAGAGTTTCTATATATGTACGGTCTGTCTTTCTGGTTTAGGAGAAAGTAGGCTGAACATAGGTGATGTCCGACCAGTATTTGGCTATATTCCCTGGAGTTCCCTCCCTTTCTAGAATTCATCCTTGCAACTTTCCAAGCTTCAGAGGATGTCTTCATACGAGACTCATTATCGGGTTATGCATAAAGATGCAATGTCTACATAGGAAGCTATGAGATCTACGTTCCATAAGGACGTGTTTTTGGTTTTCCATTCAATATTACGGTTTGGTTCATTTAGGACGAAATATCAATATATCTCGTTAACAACATTAATCACACCAAAATCAAAATTGTTCCAACATGGTAAAATTTTGATGATTGTAGTTTGGAATTTTGTATTATTTGATATGTTATTTGAGATATTTTTTCATCATGAATAAAAAAAATCAGGTCGGAATTTAAGATCCTATATTATTTGTTGAAAGATTATAGATGTTCTTTTGTTTTAAAAAAATCAGAATAAATTTTAAGATGATTTTTGTCCCGAATCTATAATTAATATGAGACCGAGATTGAAGAATCTCGTTCTATCTCGATTGATTGACATCTGAAGATTTTCTAGCAGAATCAAATCTTTTAATTCAACAAATGTGATAATTAATGAAGAATCAATCATGTTAGAGAAGACCACTAAATAAAACCTCAAAATCTAATTGTCAGAAAATAAAATTTTCAATGCTAAATTTCACTGAACACCCTAAACATATGTGAAAATTTTTCTAACACAGGGCCAAGGCCCCTCAATGCACAACTTAGTTTCGTCCATGACTAGGATTTTTTGAGATATTTTCAAACAAATTTTGGAAAATATGTGATATAGTTGTGTAAGAGTGATTTTCAAATGGGTGGTAAAATAAACTGATGAATCGAATTTATATCGAATTCTAAATGAATTGAATCAAAATGTGATTAATTCATATTCGATTCATTTATTAACGAATCCTAATATCATTATTCATATTCGATTCATTTACTAATCAAATCTAATAAGAATATTCATTTACTCCTTACATTATTCAATGACATAAATTATCATAATTTATTTATATTAATATTTCATAAATTTATACATATCAAATACACAATTAATAGATACACTATTTTTTTGTGGTAATTAGCAACAACTTCTCAAATCTTAGTTGGAAAATTATAACATCCCAGATTTTCGGGACTGTTCTAAAAGATTCCCGGAACGATGTTATAGTCTCGGAGCACGATGATAATGAAGAATAAGAGTTCAAGTGATGTCATATGGGTTGGATTAATATATTATGAATATTCATCGTGTTGGAAAACGTGTGGGATCAAAAGTTAGTTACGCGATTTTTACTATACGAGTAAAGTTTACTATTTTGACCACAGAATTAGTAAACGAACTCCGATTAAGTTGATTCTTAGACCATCGGACTCGATTTTCTGAGACGAATAACTTTCTTATTGAACACATTTCGAGAATCGCATCAGAAGGGCTTCAAAAGGGCTGATTTTCGAAAATACCCTTCCTAGTGGGGGCATTTTAGTCATTTTCGGATTTATGATTTTTTGTTTTTGTTTTATTACTATTATTATTATTATCAGCCTATGAGAGAAATCAAAAAAAAAAAAATGCAAAACGCATCTAGGAGAGAGAGAAATAGTGAAGCCCTCGCCGGTGGCCCTCCGACCACCCTTGCGCCGGCGGACCACCGGCATCTGAAGCGTTCGGCCACGGCGCACCAGCCGTTGGCCTGCGCTGATGCAGGGGATGCCGCAAACGGCGGCAGGAAGGAGGAGAAGGGCGCGGTTTTGGATTTCCCGATCCCGGCTCGTCGGTTCGTGTCACGGCCCAAGCCACCTACCAAAGCGAAGCTCTCGGGGAGTACTACAAGTGTGCAGGGTCGGTTTCACCGAATATCGGTGGAAGCACGCGAAACGAGGAAGAAAGCGGCACATGTACTGTAGCACCCATGTGAACAGTAGCTTCGATCGGAATTTCGATGACACCAGCGCGTTCGTATGGCCGATGGGAGTCTGAATATGGCCTCAGAATTTCTTTACGACTTTCCGTTCAAAATTCGTTATTTTAAAGTGTATCGATTTGTGTTCGGATGCTTCTAGTAATCTCGTAGTTTAGTGAATTGCCATGATATGAATTGGATATGTTTTGGTATATTAAAACGATAAATATGGTAGAATCCAGGGAGAAACGGATTAGATTTGATCGATCCGATTGTATTAACGAGTTTCCGGTAAAACATAGTTTCTCGCACGGCTGAGCGTAGATGGTCGTAATCATGGTTAAGATATAAATATAGTATTGCGAGGGTAATTGAGTAATTCCGGATTAGTTCGGAGGGTTCGAGATCCTTCCGTAGTGTTTGCGGAAACTTTTCCGCAAGTTTTGCCACAAACGCGTAAAGTGAGAATCTGAGGTATCTAGTTAGTTCAGAATAGTATAGAAAGACATATTGGAGTAATGAAACTTAAACCGTAGAGTCGGTGAGGATTTGAGTATTCCGAGAAAATCCGTAGTTTATTGTAGATTAGTAGAAAGCTCCGCAAATAGCGGTTCTGACAGATGTTGTGATTTGTTTTGACAGATTGGACCGGGATTAGGAGTGTCCGCCTAGCCAGGTAAGTAACTCATGCTACGAGTACTTAAGAGATTTAATATTGTTCGGGATTATTAATATAATAAAGTTGTGTATAGTATACGTATGAAACTTGTACATATATAAGATGAATATAGACGAAAGAAGTAGGTGTATGAGTAAAAGATAAACATGAGCATACGAAAGTAAAGAGATGCATATCTAAGTACAACCAGTGTATATATATATATAGATAGATAAAGTATATGAATGATGTCATGTTTGTAATTATAATTTATTGAGACTTGGGTATGAGGGATGTAGAAATCTACACCTAGGGAATGATATCAAAGTTTAAGAATGATAAATTATCAAAAAGTAAGCATATAAGTACAAAAGCGGGTAAGTATGCATGGAAAAATAAGTAAGTTAGTATATGGTAGGTATGTGTTTTGTGAACAGAGTATTGTGCATAAGAACATATGTAAATGAGATCTCGAGCATGTTGGTTTGAATACATGTAAGCATATAAATAAGTATGATTGTCAAGATAGTTTGTGAGAGCATAGAGTTTGCATGTACATGTATATATATATAAGATTATGCATTTGTTATGGTTTTCAGAAGTTAAGTTAAAGCTAAAAGTGTTTTAAGTTTCAAAGTGTTACAGAGACTAGTTTCCAAATATTTTGACAAAGATGTTCTTTACAGTTTGGGATTTGATTTAAGTTTTTAAAAGTTTATTTGCAGTTTCGTGTTTTTGGGGCATGAGGTAAAACCTCACCCCAGTATGTAACTTGAGATGCAGTTGGAATTGACGGATTTAGAGACATGTGCACATGTAGAGAGTAAGGACGACGGCTTAGGTTCGTGTACCTGGACTCTAGTGGTGGCTATGTCTAGTTGAGTCGTTTTCCTGGACATAAAGTTGTACGTTCAGTCGAGTCATTTTCCTAGACGTATGGCACCACCAGATTCAGAGGCACCCAGTTGAGTCGTTTTCCTGGGTGTAAAGAGACGTCCAGTTGAGTCGTTTTCCTGGACGTAGAGCAGTTTTCAGTTTTCAAATTTTCAGTACACAGTTTTCAAATCATCAGTATATAGTTTTCAAAAGTCAGATTTTAGAAAACAGTTTTCAGAGAAAGTTTTCAGATATAGTTTTTAGTTTTTAGATACAAATCCCAGATTTCAATTGTAGCTTTCAGTCTTCAAATACAATTTTCATAAAGAGCTTTTCCAGAAAGAGAAAATTAAGTAAAGTTCTCAGCAAAGAATTTTCAGAAAGAGTTTTCAGAAAGTATCTTCTAAATACATAGCATGTTTAAAGTTAGTATAGTTACAAGTCGTGCATATGACTTATATTCTAGTATTCACTTGAAAATGCATACAGTTGATTTTATGCATGAAAGCATTAGTACATTCATTTATAAGTTTTTAAGATAAGGTTTAAAAGTTATAGCTATAAAAGCATGGCATGTGAGAAAAATATAATTCACAAGATAAGTATATAGATCATACATCCTAGAAATCATTTGAGATACTTATAGTGATCATTAATGCATGAGGGCAGGATTACATTTAATTTTAGTTATGATTGATGAATGTAGGAGTTATATATATTTACATAGAAGAAATCCTTTCTGTAAATACTATTGTATGTTAGGTGTGATTATATTTATTTACGTAGTAATGATTGATGGTAATGTGATAAATGTTGAAATAAGAATAGTTAATAATTCTGATTTGATGATATTTCAAGAAAATAAAAGAAAGAAAGCTGTAATAGACGCCTGAACTGAACTAGCAGAGAGTATAAAAGGACATAATGAGATATCATAGTAGCGCAGTGAAAGCATGGTTGGATTTTGACAATGATATAAAAACTTGATGTTGGCTAATGTAAGTGGTAATAGAATTTAAAATATATGATTAATCAGATAAATGAATCAGTATCAAGCAATAAGTTTGTAAATGAAAATAGCAAAGAGAAGCTAAAGTACGTTTGGGGACAGATAAAAGACAGGTAATATAGTTTGTACTTTGCTAAATAGTTAGAAAGACTAGTAGTGAGTAATATGGAAATAAATAGAAGTTAAAGTACGTAGGTAGGTGTTCAGATGAAAAGACTAATAGCAAGTAATGTGGGAATAAATGGATATAAGTTATAAGTTAAATCAGATTTGTTAATGTTGCATGATTATTTACTGAGTCTTTATGACTCACACCCCCACAGTTTGTAGTTTTGCAGGTCAGTAGCTGTCATACTGAGCCAGTAGGATTCATGTGAAGACTTTGAAGACAGCGGACCACCCCAATTGCAATCAAGAGTGTTTTGAGTCCTGGGTGGAGTTATGGGTCATCACGACTCCTTGTTTTGTATATGTGGTTCTATTGTATATGTAAAAGCATAGTTTTATTTTGAGTTTTGGCCGGAGGCCAAGTATTTACATTTGTTCTTTGAGTTCAGGCCTGAGGCCTAGTGGTGTTGCATGTTTGTTGAATTTGTATGAGCAGGTTGTCTCATGGTGCTGGCTATAAACCAGGTTGCATGATGTTATGAATACATCATGCCGAAATTTCGTTAGAATAAGAGGCTTATGGAGGTAGGGTTAGCCTGTCTTCTGCCGGTAGCATCCTGGCCTAGGCGGGATGTTACAAAAATAACAACAATCAGTAAAGGAAAAGAATAAAATAAATTCCTAAACGAGTAATGAATTAGTGAGCTCAAATTCTTATTTCATTCATTTAATGAATGAATCGAATCGAATTCATCGATTTATTAAATGAATCCAATTATATTTTAAAGCGAATCGAATCGAACTAATAAACGTATCATAACCCATATTGCAACCAATAATTTTCAATACAATATATTTAGGTTTTAAAATTATTTTGTTTCATAATTTATTATTGAATATTTTTAAAATGTAAGAGAGTGGATAAGTCTAAATATATATTTTTTGACCCATTACTTTTCCCAAGGCTCATACTCGGATGAAATTTTTTTTTATTGAGATATTGAAAATCAACTCGACTACGTCTTAGGGACGTATTATTGAATGACTTATTTGAGAGGGAAAAAATAGCAAAACTCTCATGATATTTGGTGAAACTGAGAAAAATTAATTGAAATCTCTTCACAGAAATTCGAAAATATTTAAGCTAAAATTCGAGATTTTTAAGCATTTCATGAAAAAATTTCGCTTAATTTTACTATACATAAGGAAACTTTCAGTCATTTTTAAAATATGAATGAAGATTTCATTTAATTTTACCAAAAATGATTTGAAAATTTCTCTCAATTTCCCCTTATTTGAATAATCTATGGTGATTCAAATGTAGGTAAGAGAGATGCTCCCATGTGTAGTGTAATCATTTAAGCTAGAAACGGTAGGGTAGTTAGCAATTGTCATGAACTTTATATTCACATAGAGCTTTTGAGTTGGCCTTCTTTATGGAATTGAGAGGTGCTTGCTTGCTTTCATGGATTCTCTGTTGCTTTTGCTTCTTTTTACCGCCTTTGTTTCACATTCTCTACAAGCTCTATGAACTTGGAAGTGCTTTCTTAAAAGTTATAAAAAAAAATAGAGTATTGAGTAATTTTGGTTACTACGAGATCAGTAACTAGATGTATATGTTTTATTATTATTATTATTATTAAGAGTGTGGAAGTTATGGATTAAATTGATGATGTTACTTATTATAATTTGAAAAACGTCACCCACTGAATCAATAATTTTCAAAATTATATTTGGGACTAATACATTAAACTAAATTAATCAACTCTCATTCTCTCTACATATGGAAAATGATGGACCCAACTAATTATAAGTACGCGTGCAAGTGCAAGTGCAAGTGCAAATGCAACCATATAATTAGACCATGAAAAGTTGTCTCTTTGACCCTCTGTACAATTTTATAGTATTTGATAATTCTATCTTCTTCAAATGACTAGAGATGGCAAGTATACCCGGACCCGGACGACCCGGGTCCGGTATTAAAAAAACCGGACCCGGGTCTTTAAAATTCGGACCCGGGTGTATCCGGATCCGGACCCGGGTTCGCACGGGTCCGGCCCGGATAGACCCGGGTCCGGAAAAAAAAATAAAAAAATAATTAAAAAATAATGAAAAATACAAAATAATATGTATATATATAAAAAAAATATAACTAAATATAATTAAAAAAATATAAAAGAATTAAATAAAACTAATTAAATTGAGAAAATCTAAATATAAATATAAAATAATACAATTAAAAATTAAAAAAAAATTAAAAAAATTTAAAAAACCCGGGTCCGGACCGGGTAGACCCGGGTCCGGACCGGTAGACCCGGGTCCGGACCGGGTAGACCCGGGTCCGTACCCGGGAATATTTACCCGGGTCCGAAACCGGACCCGGGTTGAAGAAATCTTTTCCGGACCCGGGTCCGGATCCGAATTTTGCCATCCCTACAAATGACAGAATTTAGAATGCCACACATCACGCCACAAAATGGGATTTGCTGAAGTTTAGGGAAAAAGAAACCAAACCCTCAAAACTTGCTTCAATGGAAAGCTACAATCGTTATTATTATTATTTTTTTTAGAGAAGAAAAGATTCATTCAACAGCAACTAAAGATGTTACAACTTTTGGAATATTATCTATTTATCTATTAAGACATTATAATTCGGATTACTTAGTGCTAACTTAACTAATCTATCAAATTTAAAATTACATTAAAAAGTAAATTTGACATCGCCTAAAATAATACCAAAACATAGAATATCCCTAGTAATCCAACTTGAGAACATTCTTTGAATCAGTTTCCACGATCAAAGAAGCGAAACCAGAATTTTTGGCAATTGGCAAACAAAAACTCATTACTTCTTCTTGCACCCAATCAAATTCTCAACAAACTTGGAATTTTGGATCACAACAGCCTTCATTCCCATCAAACATCAGATGGGTTCTCATCAGCTAAACGACTCCAACCATGCCTTGATTTCACTTTTTAAAATACACTTGTAGATTTCGTCAATGAATTTCATCTATTTAGACAAATATGTAGTATTCATGTCTTATAATTTCTCTCAAAATTAATATAATATAGTGTTCTTATCCTTATATAAATAATAATACATATAATTATATAATAAAATGATTTTTTAAAAGATTAATGAAAAGATTTATTAATTAAAACATCACAAGATATAATCACAAGTATATTTTGGCTCGATTACAAATTTAAGATACTCTAAGACTCGCTAACAATATAAAATTCACACACTACGTATTCTCTATAATTGGTAGGATCAGATGTTGAACTCTCATCTAAATCTAACCTTTATGGATTGGCTTGAATGCTTCACATATTCTATTGTTGGTGAATACAAAGTCTAGTACAATTATAAAATAAATGTAGTATGCTAAACATGAACTTTTACAATAGCACATATATAATATATTATAAGGAAAGCAAATAAATCTATAGAGAAGCTACAATACTTAGCTTTCGCTTCAAAAATTAAATCTATCATCTTACCAAAATAGATCTTTTATCAGTTGAAGAAAATAAAACCTTTATTCCCCCAAAACATAAACAAAAAATCAACACATGATTGGAAATCTACTACCAAATTGTTGGACAGTTATGACCCATAGCGTCACTATTTGTACAGATCACGGTGTTGTTGTACAAATAACTATGTGACAAAGGAGATTGCACTCTTATCATTTTTGATTAGATCACCTAGATATATAAATGATGAGAGGTCCTTATGATTTGTTCCTTGATTGAGAATGATATGAGACAGTATCAATCAACGAAGGATAAATCATTAAATATCTCTAGTCAGAGAATTATCGAGATTGGACATCGATAAATACGTAAAAGACTAGTATTGCACTTGTGCGCGTTGTGAGGGCACAACGGCATAGTTCTCATATATTTAAGTATTAGATACTTATGCAAGTGCGATATGAGGTTGTGTTTCATAGATGGTACGGAAAACAGCTTCGCTCTGGATAGACCCCATCGGAATCCCATTGGTAGTTTTACTATGTGTCTATGGGAGTCCGATATTAGGGTAGGTGTATTTGGTCTTAACCTGAGACTTGACCGCTAATACTTACGACAATCAATATACTTTAGTTGAGGTCGTCCAGGGCTTTAACCGGTTCTGTGTATGCCAATACTGGGTATATTGAGAGTCGTAGAGTATTGGGTGTGATGTCAAGACGGAAGTATCACTCCAGTCATAGTGGAGATGATATCACACATGATACGGTATTAGTGCTCTTAAGTGCTGCGCGGCCATCGGGATATTATGACTAGGTCATGTATATCCGATTATAGAGACTAGTTACCAGACATCCGACAAGCGATTCGTACGGGGTAGACACAATTCCAGCCTCAAGCCTAGCACGTGATCATCCGATACTAGACAAAATACACAATACCATGTATACTGCCCCTGATACAGATCCTTCATTCCTGTAAGGATATTTCCGGAGAATTGGGAGGCATGGCGCTTTGCTAAGGCAACAATTGTCTTGTAAATCGGTAAGACGTAGAACGAGGTACTTACGTGTTCAGATAGTCCGACGACCACATTTACTGCCAACATATCGGGGGATCTCATGGGTCGCTTCCCAATGATTCACCAATGATGTATGACTCGCACTTTAATTAATCTGGGATTAATTAGAAGACAGAGAAAATTAATCTGGGATTAATTTCGGACATATTTTATCTAGGATAAAATATCAATAAAAGAGAGATAACGATTAATTTGGAATTAATCGGTAAATTAATATATTTGATATATTAAACGAAATTGGATTTCGACGCGGAATTAAAATTAGATTTTAATTCGGGCGAACGAATTAATTTAGAAAATTCGTTAGCGACGTGAATAGTATTATGCTTGACATGATTATTTAATTAAGTTATTTTAATTACGACGCAACGAAGAAATCGTTAATTTGGAATTAACGAATTTGAGCCCGAGATTATTTGCGAGCGCATTCGCATTTTGATTCGAGTGCGGCACGTAAGTCATATCAAGCGTCAAATCATTAGTCGCATCAAGCGTCAAATCACTTGTCACTTTGAGTGATGTGACTTGACATCATGTCACTTTATTAAGTTGATATGACTTGATGTTACATGATGTGTAGTTGTTGTGGCTTTTAATTGTTTGACTTTTAAAAAGCAAATTCAAATGAAATTCATTTGAAATTCAAGAGAAGTGTATTAGATACACTTGCAACCCTAAAGTAAACCTAACACACATCTCTCTCTCTCTCTCATCTATCTCTCATCTCTCCTTCTCACTCTCTAATGCACGCCCAAGGGGCTGCCTTCAACTGAAATTGTCGTGAGCAGTAAAGGAGATTAGGGGCTGATTTTGTTGCAAAATCGGAAGTGCTAGCACACCGAGAGTTATACGAAGGTGATAGGGAAACCCACCCACGAGCCGGGAACCATTTGACCAAGAGTGGAGCTCCATTCCATGGATCAAAATCTGATTTCTTGGGCAGAAAAATTTGCACTGCAATGGCATTTTTGGAGGGCAGAAAATCATTTTTGTTCTTCACCAAATCGTCTCAACCGATCGATGTGAGTATTCCGCTACCTCATTTGATGTATTCACACATGTTTTTCATGCTTATATTGATCTTGGGACCTAGAATAAAACCAACAATGGCATCAAGAGCCTAGGTTGAGCTTATATTGATCTTGGGACCTAGAAAACCAACAATGGCATCAAGAGCCTAGTTTGAGCATGAAAGTTTAGGGCTTAAAATTTGGGTATTTTGATTTTGAGCATGATTTTATGAAATTGGATGATTAAGTATGCTTAATATGGTTTAATTGAAGTTTGATTGGATCAATTTCAAGAAAATGTGATTGGATCATTTTTCCCCAATTGGTTATGGTGGCCGAATCTTACTGCCTTAATAAGTCTTGGAATTTTGATTTTTTTAACAATTGGATGTGTTAGAAATCACTCGGGATGTGGATTTAATATCGATCGTGAAATTAATTGGATTGAATTCGAATCGGATAAAAAGCCCCTCCTTGGCTGAGACTTGAAGTAGCATGTTTGGGTTTGATTTTTGTTAAAATGTGTTGGACATGTTTTAATGTTTTTGAGCATTATTAATTAGGCTAAATGATGTTTTAGAAATGTTAATTTGGTAATTAATTATGTTGAACACTTTATGTAATTAAATTACGAAATTGAATTTATGTAATTTAATTATTTGGGCCTAATTTTGGAAATTGGACTTTAAAAGTTGTAATTGGGCTTGTTGGGCTTTGTTGTACAAAGTTGGGTTAAGGCAAATTGGATTGGATCCAATTGGGCCCAAAACCACTTCCATTAAGCCCAAATGAGACTTAATGAACCTTTAAAGTTTAATTGGGCCTAATGGGCCAAGATTGATTTATGGGCTCATGGGGTAAATCCCGGATTGGATTTTGGTTATTCGGTTTGACCTGAGTTGATCAAAAGTCCACCCTTAAGAAATCAATTAAAAGCCCATTGGACTTTAATTGAATTGACGTTGGACGTTAATCGGTCTTTGAGACGTGTTACGATTAAATTTGGAATTTAAGTCGTAAAAGGTTTATTAATAAGTGTAATATTTTAATTTGGAATTAAATAGCGAATTAGTATTAAATACATGTTAAATTGGATTTAATGTTGTAGTTTAATTTAATTCGAGAATTCGTACTTTGAGTACTTATTCGCAAAACGAGTTTGACTCGAGCAAAATCAAATCGTTGTTTGAACATTGGATGATCACTAATTATCAGATTAATTAATTTGATTAGATTGATTGATAACATGCTTGTGTGAATACTTGGTTGTGATGAATGAATAATGTATATTGGATGGATATTAGTCAGGTGGGGCAATTTTGGAAATTATTGTAATAAATTCGATTTATTAAATTGCACCTGCGTGTCCAGTCTTATCACCTCATATTCTTTGTATTCTCTTCTCACCTATTCCCCTCAATGTAAATGAGGTTTCTTTAGAAGTGTAGTGTAACGGCAGAAGTAATACAAGTGCTAGCCATAGAGAGAAAGAGAGAGATCTGATCTAGGATCAATGTGTTAAGTATCCATCTGTATATCATTATTATTTATGTTCATATGCGCTTTATTATGTGTTTAGAATGCATGTTTAAGGGTGTGTGATGATGAGACCTTAACAAAGATAATAAATTGGTAGCGAATTTGCACGCGAAAAACCCTCGCTATTATATTAAGCGTATTTCCTTCATTGAGTGATTCTTGCTCAAGATCTAAGACGACATTGGTTTGTTGGCCAAAGTCAAGGCCTTTGTCTGTCGAAGATGTGTTTGAAACGAAGGCTTTGTTCCATATCAGTGTCTTGTCCAAGTTGTGGTTTGTTGGCCAAAGTAAAGACCACTTCTTGTCCATCGACATTGATTACGAAGCTTTCCATGGTCAATGGGTCGCGCTTAACTGAGATCATTAAGCTTGTTGTGCCAAAGCCAAGACTTAGTTGATTCAGAGGAAAAAGGTTAGGTAATACATTGAATGTATTGGCATATATAATATATAAGATATATGTTTCGAACTTGGATGTCCTCCTACCGGATCTAGGAATTGCATTGGATCCAATTGATCTTAGAGATCTACCTAGTTAATTATCATATAATTTGTTGGCCAAAGTCAAGATTGTGTGATATTTAACGGGATCCTAGCCCACTAGGAAACACGGTTTCCCGAGTACTCGATAGAGGGTTAGAGGCTCGCCGAAAAATAGTGGGAGGCAAGAATTGAATTTGCAATATTCGTTTAATTGCTTGCTATACGCGCTCAAACAAATATCATTCGTCATATAAATTAAATGTTAGTTGAACTAATATTTAAATCGTTGTTTTAATAAATAGTGGGCTATATTCAAACTATTCATTTATAGTTGATTTTATAATTGGATTATAGTAATCAATATAATTGATTTTAATCTATTAAATTATAGTTGATTAAATAGTTGGACTATTGTAATCATTATAATAAATGGTACCAAAGTCGTTGATTAAATAGTTGGACTATTAGAATCAAGATATAAATAATTGAAAGATTGACGTTTAATACATAATCCTAGGGAAAATATATTAAGTTATTTTTTTTGATAAAATAATATATTAAGCCTAAGCTCGGAGTTAAGCAAATAGTCGAGCATAATCTTTGAAAGATTTATGTAATGATAACTTTAGTGCTTAATCCATTAAGCTTGTCGCAGTAGACTCCTTAATTTATGAATCAGAACTAAGGATTAGATCCATAAAGTATGATAATGAAATTGAAGGATCTTCAAAGAATCTATCCTTAGAATCTTAGAAGCACTAAGTTGCAATTAATAACTCTTGGAGAGTTAATGACTATTCTCAAGGAGATAAAGTCAAACTTTGTAATTAGGCAAGTTGCGCAAGGCGCACCTTACTTCGATATTCTACAAGGCCAAGGCTTGGCCAAAGGCTACTAGATGTTGAAAAGGGCGAAGGCACGATCATTATAATCTTCTGGGAAGATAAAGAACATATCCCAAAATGTCTGCTTAAATGTGGCAAACGGCATCGCGGAAACGTCACTGCCGTTTGAGCAAAGCAGACATGAAGGAATTAAAGAAAGGGCAAGGCTCTGACTTTAAATGTGTTTGTCAAAATTATGTTCACTACTAGTATTAAAATTAGATTTTAAATACTTAGTATGGTACATAAATATGTATGATGTGCAGGATCTGCTGTAAGCAGGATACTGACCTCAGTTGAGATTAATTTGCGGACTGGAAATGGGACGAAAGTCGCTGTTTTAACTGTAGATACCTAAGTTTAGGAACTACCTTCGGGTATGTACCTAAATTAGGAAACTGTTATAATGTAACTAGTTTGACTAGAAACATTATCTCTATATCAGTGTTCAATCCGTTGCGGATGAACCTTTATATTCTAGAACACTAAAGTGTTTTTTATATATAAGATGATATTGAGATGTACACGTTAGATGTGAATAACAGTATTTATATTTTGAATATAAATAATATCTCGAACATATCACATGATAATCAAATAGCTCAAACTGATTTGATCAGAAGAAACTAATTGTGGCATTATTGTCTGGGACACAATAAAACCAGAATCGTATATCCGTACTTTTGAAAAGTGGGTACTAGGACTAATTTGATTCCAATCAAATAAAGTCTACGAATCTAGTTTATTGGGCAAAGTGCCTAAAATACTATTTACTTGATAAAAGTGTAAATGCCACAGATCTGTTAGCCCTAGTTCATAGTGAAGCAAGTGGGCTCATGTCTAGCTAGGCTAGATATGAATATGAATATTTCATGACCTATACGGATGTGGCATCGCGTTATGGTTATGTGTTTCTTTTTGAAGAACACAAATCGGAAACTTTTACAGTTTCGACATGAAATAGACAAACATATCGGCTAAAGTATTAAAATATCACGGTAAGACCGTAATGGAAATACTTAAGCAATAAGTTTTTAATATACTCGAAAGAGTATAATATTCTTTCAAATGAGGACTCCTCCCGGAACACGTCAATTTAACGATGTGTCCGAAAGGATAAAACTGAATTTTGTTAGACATGATAAGGTTAATCATGAGTCGCTCTGAGCTACCATTTCATTCAACGGATAAATATAAACAGTGCAGAACTTATTTAGAATAAGGTTCCATTAAAATCTGTTTGACAGATTTCATATTAATATGAATGGAAAAGAAACCGGGTTTCACATTCCTATATTTTGGGTATGTTAGGCATATGTTTGGATGATACCAAACTAGAACCCAAATTAGATAAGTGCCAATTGTAAGGTTATCCTAGGGATACCATAAGTATTGTACTTATACATCTCACATGAGAATAATTAGATTGTTGCTCACCATGCGGTTTTCCTAAGAGGAATATCGATATGCAGTGGTCAGTGGGAGGATAGTAAAACTCGATGAAAATCGGAGTAATACTGTCCAAGGCACCGAATCTTTAATGGAACATAAACAGTTCATCAAGGATGAAAATATTACAATTAATCTTAGAATACACAAGAACCGCGTAGATCGGAGAGAGTCAGAAAACAACCTGGGGTATGGGTTTCTGATCTCACCTCATAAAGATGTCTATCTTATTGAGGTATACCAACTGACTACGTATGAGGTAGTGATACAAGGTATTGACTTCTAATATGAAAAAGTGTCATGAATCCGAAATGGATTCCATGTATATCAACTATGTTTTAGACACTAGTTGATGTACCGCAAGGCATTATGCCTATTGGTACTGTAAAAGTCTTCAATGAAGACATACATGGATGGCAACATACCAACGTACTAAGCTAGGCTTGTAGAGGAAAGGTGTCGTTATCAACATTATGTTGATTACGATTAAACCTTTTAACTGTTGCCACGGTAAATCCATTTGGAAAATGCTTGCTGTAGCTGCACGTTTCATTCATGAAATGTGTCAGTTAAAGGTCAAATCGCTTTCCTTAAACGAAAACCCTTGGAGGATGTTTATAACATCCTGACAATTTTTTCGTACTAAAACCAGCAAACAAGGTTTGCAGTTTTCAATCCATGTTTGGATTGAAGCAAGCAATAGGTTCTTGGAACTAACGTTTTGATGTAATCATAATAGTGTATGTGATTTAATTCAAAACGAATATGATTCTTGTGTATAAAAAGGAGGTTAGTGGGAGCGCACTGAAATGAATGTCCTGTATAAAATAATGATAACATATGTCATTTCTTGGAAATGATATTCCCATAAAACAATCGGCGAAAGCTTGGCTTTCGAGAAAATTCTCCGTAGAATTCTTGGGAGTAACAACCATTATTCTAAGAATAAAGATCTACTGGGATAGATTAAGTTGTTAAAACTCTGCGAGAACTCGTATATTGAAAAATGTACGTGACCTGGTGTCTTATACGCTTTGAGCATATGGATTCACAAATCAGGCCAATCCAAGTGATAGTCACTGGATTGATGTTGAGAACATCCGTTAGAATCTTAGAGATCTAAGGATGTTGTATTAATCTGTGGAGAAGGATAACTTGAAGTGACTGGGATCACTACTGCAAGTTTCCAAACCGATAAAACGACTAAAAATCGCAAACGGTACTATACAGTTTGAATAACGGTACAGTGAGCTGGAAAGCTTCCAAGCAAGATACTATTACCGAATAAATAATAAATGCGGATTATTACTGCAGCTGAGGCAACAATAGAAGCCTTTTGGGTCGATAATAAATCTAATTAGATTATATATAGTTCTGTTAGCAGCTGAGCTAGGCGTCAGCACAGGCTAAAGAATTAATGGTCTCATCAACGATCCAGATACATACTCCGACTATTCATCTAATTCGTTCGGATCATACATCATGGCGATGTGATGATCGTATAAATCGCATCAGACGATAATCATGTAAATCCACTGACGAAAGCTTTTCTCAGCAATTTGAGCCAACCGTACATAGTTCGGGTGTTAGGCACTCGAGTGACTGGCTATAGGCCAAGTGGGAGATTGTTGGACAGTTATGACCCATAGTGTCACTATTTATACAGATCATTGTGTTGTTGTACAAATTAACTATGTGACAAAGGAGATTGCACTCTTATTTTTGTGATTAGATCACCTAGATATATAAATGATGAGAGGTCCTTATGATTTGTTTCCTTGATTGAGAATGATATGAGACAGTATCAATCAACGAAGGATAAATCATTAAATATCCCTAGTCAGGTATTATCGAGATTGGACATCGATAAATACGTAAAAGAGTAGTATTGCACTGTGCGCGTTGTGAGGGCACAACGGTATAGTTCCCATATATTAAGTATTGGATACTTATGCAAGTGCGATAGGAGGTTGTGTTTCACCAATGGTAGGGAAAATAGCTTCGCTCTAGATAGACCCCCTCAGAATCCTATTGGTTGTTTGACTATGTGTCTATGGGAGTCCGACATCAGGGTAGGTGTATTTGGTCTTAACCTGAGACTTGCACCGCTAATACTTATAACAATCAATATACTTTGTTGAGGTCGTCCAGGGCTTTAACCAGTTCTGTGTACGCCAATACTGGGTATATTGAGAATCGTAGAGTATTGGTTGTGATGTCAAAACGAAGTATCACTCCAGTCATAGTGGAGATGATCACACAAGATACGGTATTAGTGCTCTTAAGTGCTTGCACGGCCATCGGGATATTATGACTAGGTCATGTATATCCGATTATAGAGACTAGTTACCAGACATCCGACAAGTGCTTCGTACGGGGCAGACACAATTCCAGCCCCAGGCCTAGCACGTGATCATCCGATACTAGACAGAAATACACAATACCATGTATACTGCGCCTGATACATATCCTTCATTCCTATAAGGATATTTCTGGAGAATTGGGTAGGCATGGCGCTTGCTAGAGTCCAACCTTGTCTTGTAAATCGATAAGACGTAATACGAGGTACTTACGTGTTCAGATAGTCCGACGACCGCAATTACTGCCAACAGATCCGGGGATCTCATGGGTCGCTTCCCAATGATTCACCAATGATGTATGACTCGCACTTTAATTAATCTGGGATTAATTAGAAAAGAGAGAAAATTAATCTGGGATTAATTTCGGACATATTTTATCTAGGATAAAATATCAATAAAAGAGAGATACGATTATTTGGAATTAATCGGTAAATTAATATATTTGATATATTAAATGAAATTGGATTTCGAAGCGGAATTAAAATTAGATTTTAATTCGGGCGAACGAATTATTTAGAATTAATTCGTTAGCGATGTGAATAGTAATTATGATTGGCATGATTATTTAATTAAGTTAGATTTAATTACGACGCAACGAAGAAATCGTTAATTTGGAATTAACGAATCTGAGCCCGGATTATTTGCGAGCGCATTCGCATTTCGAATTTGAGTGCGGCACGCAAGTCATATCAAACGTCAAATCATTAGTCACATCAAGCGTCAAATCACTTGTCACTTTGAGTGATGTGACTTGACATCAGGTCACTTTATTAAAGTTGATATGACTTGATGTGACATGATGTGTGGTTGTTGGCTTTTAATTGTTTGACTTTTAAAAAGAAAATTCAAATGAAATTCATTTAAATTCAAGAAAAGTGTATTAGATACACTTGCAACCCTAAAGTAAACCTAACACACATCTCTCTCTCTCTCCTCTCATATATCTCTCATTCTCTTCTCTCATTCTCTCTCTCTAATGCAGGCCCAAGAACTGCCTTCAACTGAAATTGCCGTGAGCAGTAAAGGAGATTAGGGGCTGATTTTGTTGCAAAATCGAAAGTGCTAGCACACCGAGAGTTTACGAAGGTGATAGAGAAACCCACCCACGAGCCGGGAACCATTTGACCAAGCTTGGAGCTCCATTCCATGGATCAAAATCTGATTTTTTGGGCAGAAATCTGCACTGCAGTGGCGTTTGTGGAGGGCAGAAATTCATTTTTTTCTTCAACAAATCGTCTCAACCATCGATGTGAGTATTCCGCTACCTCCTTTGTTGTATTCACACATGTTTTTCATGCTTATATTGATATTGGGACCTAGAATAAACCAACACAAATATGGGTGGAACCACATGTCATCAAAGATATGGATAATAAAACATCAAAATATCCAACCTCGAGAGAAGCTCGAGACCTCATCCTAAAAAAAGGATAAACACTTCGATAAGTCGAAGGAATGAGGTTGAACATTAAGAAAAACAGAAAAGGAGAAAAGAGATTAAAAAGGAAAAAAGAAAAAAAAGAAAAAACGAAGAGTGGAGGAAAAATATAGGAGTGAATAGTTTTGGAAAAATATTGGAAAATATGTATTTTTTTTTAATTTGGAGGCACAATTTTAAGTGGGACCCACTTATGGGAATGATGAAATCACCAGCAATTCAAAATTTCCGGTATGAGTACTTCGAAATTGTATATTGATACGCTCAAAATGATGCTAAGGTGAATGAGAATTTGTCTCACAAAATGCAGTTGTTGAGAAGGAAAATCAAAGGAAATCAATGATATCCCACATCTAAAATTAAATAAGCCTAAAAGGGCTTATATACAGTTGTTTGTTAATAAAGTGGTATGAAGTTTTTAACAGAGCTCTGTTGAGTTTTTCTAAGGTCCCAAGATCAAATCAAAGCATGAAAACATGAGTGAATACATCAACGGAGGTAGCGGAATACTCACATCGATCGGTTGAGTCGATTTGGAGACGATTCAAGCTCAAAAACTCACTGCCTTTCACGCCAAACAGCAGCAGTCCACTCCCTTGCAAAACAGAATTTGGGTTGAAGAACGGAGCTCCAAGCGTCGTCCGACGGATCCCGGCTCATGGGTGAACCTCCCTACCACCTTCGCAAGACTCGTAAGTGTGCTAGCACTTGAGTTTTTGCCACAAAAACCCACCCTTGCTTCCCTTGGACTCACGGCATTTTGGTTCAAAACCAGAAACTTTTTTTCAGTTGGGCGTGAGCTAGAAGAGAGAAATGAGAGAGAAGAGATTTGTGTGTTACATTGAAATGAAATGCATCAAGTGTATCTTATATACTTGTTGTGAAATTAACTTAATTCCCTTGCATTTGCATTTCATTTGCCTTTTAAAAGTCAAACCATTAAAAGCCAAACACTATTCACATGTCACTTTAATAAAGTGATTTGATGTGTGTGTCATTCAATCAATCAATCACTCACATCAATCAATCAAATGTCACATCACTCAAAGTGATGCTTGATTTGACGCTTGAGTGATGAATGACTTGACGTTAGATTTGACGCTTGATGTGACTTGCGTCGCCGCACTCGAATTCAAAATACGAATGCGCTCGCAATGACACTCGGGCTCGGGTTCGCTAATTCCAAATTAACGATTTTTCCGTCGCGTCGTAATTAAATGATTACGCCTAGCGAATTCACTATTCACGTCGCTAACGAATTAATTCTAAATTAATTCGTTCGCCCGAATTAAAATCTAATTTTAATTCCGCGTCGAAATCTAATTTCTTTTAATATATCGAATATATTAATTTACCGATTAATTCCAATTAATCATTATCTCTCTCTAGACGATATTTTATCCTAGATAAAATATCTCCGTAATTAATCCTAGATTAATTTTCTCTCTCTTCTATATAATCCCAGATTATTCAAGAGTGCGAGTTGTGCGTCATCGGTGGATTATCGGGAAGCGACCCATGAGATCTCCGGATAATTTGGCAGTAAATACGGTCGTCGGTGTGTAACCGAATCACGTACGTACCAAGTACTACGTTCTACCGATTTACGAGACAAGGTCTACTCCTAGCAAAGTACCAAGTCTACCAAATCTCCGGACATATCCTATTAAGAATATTTAGATCTATATCAAAAGTAGTATACAATCGTATTGTGCGTATCGGCCCAGTATCGGATAGTCACGTGTTAGGGCTGGGGCTGGATAAGTGTCTGCCCCGTCCGAAACACATATCGGATGTCTGGTAACTAGTCTCTATAATCGGATATTCATGACCTGGTCAAAATATCACGATTGGATGCGCATCACTAAGAGCACTAATACCGTATCCTGCGTGACATCATCTCCACTATGACTGGAGTGATACTTCCATCTCGACATCACATCCAATACTCTACGACTCTCTGATAAACCCAGAAGTGGTAGACACAGAACCGGTCAAAGCCCCCAACCACCAAAACCAAAGTTTATCGATTATCGTAAGTATTAGCGATGCAAGTCTCAGGTTAAGACTATACACACCTACCTTGATTTCGGCCTCCCATAGACACTAGTCATAATACCAATGGGTCCGAAGGGGTCTATCTAGAGCGAAGCTGTTTCCCGTACCATCGGTGAAACACGACCTCCTATCGCACTTGCATAAGTCTCCAACACTTATATATATGAGAACTATGCCGTTGTGCCCTCACAACGCGCACAAGTGCAATACTAGCCTATTCCGCATTATCGATGTCCAGTCTCGATAATACTACGGCTAGGGATATTTAATGATTAATCCTTCGTGACTGATACTGTCTCATATCATCTCAATCCAGGAACTAATCATAAGGACCTCTCTTCATTTATATATCTATGGTGATCTAATCACAAATGATGAGAGGTGCAATTTCCTTGTTACATAGTTAATTTGCTACAACAACACAATGTTCTGTGCAAATAGTGACGCTATGGGTCATATTATCCAACAATCTCCCACTTGGCACGTAGCGAGTCACTCAAGTGTTCCAACACTTGAACTATGTAAGGTTCGCTCAAATTGCTGAGGAAAGGTTTTCGTCAGCGGATTTACTTGATTATCGTCTGACGCGATTTATACGATCATCACATCGCCACGATGTATGATCCGAACGAATCAGATGATATATAAGTATATATCTGGATCGTCGATGAGACCTTTAATTCCTTAGCATGTGCTGACGCCTAGTTCAGCTGCTAGCAGAACTATATCTAATCTAATTAGATTTATGTTCGATCCAAATGGCTTCTTTTGCTGCCTCAGCTGCAGCAATAATCCGTATTTGTTGTTTATTCGGCAACAGTTATCTTGCTCGAATATTTCCAGCTCACTGTCCTTAATTCAAACTTTATAGTACCGTAGTATTTAATAGTTTGGAAACTTGCAGTGGTGATCCCAGTCACTTCAAGTTCTCCTTCTCCATAGTTTAAGACAATATCTTTAGTTCTCTAAGATACTAACAGATGTTCTCAATTTCAATTTAGTGACTATCACTAGGATTGACCCGATTGTGACTCCATATGCTCGAAGCGTATGAGACACCAATACAAGTACATTTTAAATGTACGATTTCCCAGAGAGTGTTAACAAACTCCAAATCTATCCCAGTAGATCTTTATTCCTTGAATAAAGGTTGTTACTCCCCAGAATTCTACGGAGAATTTCTATTGAAAGAATATCTATGAAAGCCAAGCTTTCACCAATTGCATTATGGGAATTTCACTGTTAGTGCGTTCTCCCACTAACCTCCTTATATACACAAGAATTATTTCGTTTTGAGTCAAATCGTAAACCATTATATTATTTTAAAACGACAGTTCCAAGAATCTTATGCTTGCACTGATCCAAACATGGATCGAACAACCGCAAACCTTGTTTGTCGGTTATACAAAATCGTCAGGATGTTGCAAACATCCTCCAAAGGTTTCCTTTTCAGGAAAGCGATTTTGATCTTAACTGACACATTTCATAAATGAAATATACAGTTATATTCAAGCATCTTTAAAATGGATTTACCATGGCAACAGGTAAAAGGCCGAACCGTTATTAACACAATGTTGATAACGATACTTTCCGTCAAAAGCCCAGCTTTGTACGTTGGTATGTTGCCATCCATGTATGTCTTCCTTGAAGACGTTTAATGTACCATAGGCACAATGCCTTGTGGTGCAACAACTAGTATCCAAAATAGTTGCCATACATGAATCCATTTCGGTTCATGGCACTTTGCCATAACGGGGAGTCGATACCTCGTATCACTTCCTCAAAACGTAGTCGGATGGTACACCTTCCATAAGATTGACATCTTTATGGGGTGAGATCAGAAACCCATACCCAAGGTTGTTTTCTGACTCTATCCGATCTACTAGTTTCTTGTGTATTTGAAGATTAATGGTATAGATTCATCATAGATGAACTATTTGTGTTCCATTAAGGACTTCGTGCCTTGAACAGTGTTACTCCGATTTTCATCGAGTATCACTATCCTCCCACTGACCACTGCATATCGGTATTCCTCTCAGGAAAACCGCATGGTGAGCAACAATTACATTGTTCTCATGTGAGATTTACAAGTACTATACTTAAGGTTTCATTTAGGATAACCTGTGTCGGCACTTATCCAATTTGGATCCTTAGTTTGGTATTATCCAAACGCTATGCCTGGCATACCCAAATTATCAGGAATGAGAAACCCCGTTTCTTTCCTGTTCATATCCTATATGATATCTGTCAAACAGATTTATATGGAACCTTATTCTAAATAAGTTTTGCACTGTTAATACATGTCCCATTGAAGGAAATAGTAGCTCAGAGCGACTCGTGATAAACCTTATCATGTCCAACAAAATTCGGTTTTAGTTGAGACACACTGTCTAACTGACGTATCTCGGGAGGAGTCCTCATATGAAAGAA